>LPNX011192813.1:0-140809 GCA_001517045.1 Pseudotsuga menziesii
CCGAGACTAAAACAAAAAAAGATCTAATAATAAACTGATAAAATATGAGAGATTTAAAAAAAACAAAACCGTCACTGTAACATTATACCTTCAGATTTGCCGAAATTGGTGTTTCTGGAGCAAACGAAAACGGTTTTCGATGAAACGAAAACTATTTACAAATGGAAATGGCGCTCCGGACGCAATGGAATAGATCCCACAGGCCACAAATCCACAAAAAATTCAGAACCAGAAACCCTTAAAAAAGTTTCGGCAACACCGGTTCCAGATCTTGATCAAAACCGAAAGCGGCTCTTCATAAAAGCTCTGATACCATGTAAGGGTACACAGGGTACTCCCAAAGGAACGAACACCAAGAATAGCCGCTTCACACAAACAGATCACAGATCAATACACCAATGTTTGTCACGTGGTTAAAACCCTCGAGAGGGAAACAGTCCACGGCCCCGGCCAAATAGCTACTTCGGAGCAATTTATTATGCAAAAGAAAGAAAGTTACATGAGCTTCTCATAATCGATCAACTAGACAAGGACCCTCTATGCTCTTTAAATAGAGATCATAGACCAATCGGGTGTTAAGCCACGGATCAATGGTAGGTATGATCTAAGAGAAGTTGAACCGTCGGATCACTCTATGTCTAGAACATATCGTGACCGTCGGATTAGAATATTTACAAATGCATACTAATGCATACTAAAGAAACACACTTTTACCTAACGGATATATTACACAAGTTGATCTTAACTAACTCCTAAGTGTCTAAATATCCTAACAACAACATAAAACAAAGCGACTGCAGTGAAATTATAGATAAATTATCATACACATAGATAGATTTACAGATATGCATGGAAGTAGCAGGAAGATATATAAATAAAGTAAAGATCTAGACATTGAGATAAATATGTGCTTAATTAAAAGTAAGGTTTTACAATAAATTTATAATTATTTGATACGCTTTATTTTAGTTTTTAGAGCATCATGCTACTTAATATTTAATATTACTGTTTTGAGGTTTTGACAGAACGGTTGGATTAGATTTGGATCAGATCTAATAATCCATATCCAATAACACCAACATTTAACTGCAATTTATTGAACTTCATCAAATTTCACAGTCTGATAATTATGTGAAATGTACTCGTGTTAACACAAAATTACAATTGCATAAGAAAACACCGTGTTTAGTAACGACAAAAAAACATATTCTCTGACACTTGGTATATATATTTATAGACATGGCACTTGAAAGCAACATCAATATATAGAGAGAAGCTAAATATTTAGAGGAGAAGGTGGTGAGATGACATGAAATCAAAAGAAAAGAAGAATACCATGTTTGATTACATTGACTCACCAATATTTAATGTTAAAAAAAGTGCCCCTCCTCCCACAAGTACAAGTAGTAGCTGGATATTATCCTTTGTTGGTGGCTCTACCCAACACCACTATGATCTCTCCACCTCCACCTCGCTCTGCTGGAAAATGGTGAGGATGAACAATTTCTTGTCGCTTGGTGCTAGAAGGGGGGATCATGAACAAGGGATTAGAGAAGATATTTTCCTAGACGCTTGCAGAGAGCGCCCCAACGTTGCTAAACAATAACCTCAATCTTTTGTTGCTAAAAACCTCACACCATATCACACTGTTGTCATCATTATGAACTTCCATGGCTTGAAATACAGAGGACTTCATCAGTTCCTTCTCGAATTTCTCATGGACCTCCTCCAAATAGAGCCCTTCATAAGGAGAACTTAGACTCACATCTCTAAAAATCACACTCATTTTGGATAGTTAAATGGTAGGCTAGTTCTCTCTCTCCTCGACCTCAACCTAGACCTCAACGTCTAACCTCATTAATCACCAATATTGTCCATATTACAACAAACAAACTTACAATTCACTCTCATAACTCTGCTCTATCTATCTTATCTTCTCTCTCTCTCTCTCTCTCTCTCTCTCTCTTATCTTCTGGTGTTTATAAATCTTTCTAACATAACACAAAACACACATATGCAAAGTTGTGGATGTATGAATCATTTCTATTTCTTTCACATCTCTTGATTTGTTAACAATTTTAATGTTGTCCAGATATAAACCATTAAATCTGATCCAACCATTCTTAACCATCTACTTATAATGATGCTCTATTCAGCATAAAAGTTTATGTTAAATTATCTTACCATGTGATCTATATTTTTTTCCAACACAAATTATTTTTGTAGATTTGCTATGATGGATCAATCCAACATTTTTGACATCATCAAACTTGGCCTCAAACTTTGATATGATGTTTTACACTAGCAATTTTATAGCTATGCAAAAATGCCAAGGCTTCCAAATTGTATTTATAACCATGAGCTAGCAAAATATTTGAAAAATGTTGTATGATATCATTATTTTTGTGAATATTTATGATTTTGTAGATATGTTATATGATTTGATTATACATGTGAATATATGATTTTGTAGATGTGTTAGATTATCGATCCAACTTCTCTACACCCATCAATCTACAACTTGTATTCATGTTTTGACATCATAGTTATATACACTGTAAGTTCCTCAGAGGAAGGTTCGGGTGTGAAATCAATAGTTGATTTTGTATATAGATGTTTAGTGTTTTCGATTATTCTAACCTATAATCGGATTAAAAGTGATTATATGTTAGAATGGAATATTTAATTATAACCCAAAAATATAACTTATTCTTTGCAAGGAAAAATAATAAACAAATGTGTCTAATTCATTACACAGCCATGCCGTTAGAAAATAGTAATCGATGACCTTATTTTTAATTGCTATTGTGGGATGGAAGAGCCATGTGTTACTCAACAGTGACAATATACATTGAATAGTAAAATAATTCAAAATCAAATGAAGAGTAATTATGATGAGCACCTTAGCAATTAATCAATAATGAAGCTAAGGAACACCCATAAATAATACCATTGTGTGATTTTAAAATCAAGTCCTTGCATAGAGACCTTGTCATATTGTGCCTAAATTTTTTCAAATCAAATCCCTGTACACATGCCTTGTTGTACTATGCCTACCTATTTCAATGTACATAATATGCAGTTTTCAACATTGTCGTTTATTAGAGGCCCTTCGGCTTCGATGTCTCATTAGATTCAAATTTCAAACAAGAGCATGTGCATTTTCACATTTATAGGACACCTATGTTGACATAATCATATTGTCTAAAAGTGGTTGAGATACATCAGCTTATATCAATCACAACATATATTGATATTTATCAATGTTTATTACATTGATAAGTATTTATATTTTAGAATTTAAGTTGGACTAACCAATATGATTTTTCCTAAATTGTAAGACCATGAGACAAGTGTACTATCAAGATTGATGCATATAGCTAACTAGAGATATCTTGTTCATGGTACTTAAATTATGGCCTATTTTTTAATAACCACAAGTTAGTGTATGAAATCTCCTAGTTTGTGAGACAAGGGAGTGATTGAATTGAAGTATAGGAAGTGTCCATACTTTGGCTCACTCGAGATTTGGAAAGAGTAACCCATGCATGAAAATACAACTTGTTGCTATAAGCATAACAAGAATGTAGTCATTAATTCATAGTGAAGATGATATCTATCTATGGTAAAAACATTAATAAGTTTTCATGATGCAACTATATATAGTTATATAGTTATATTATGGCAAGATCCTATGTTAAAACGTAGGGACCACCCCAAGTAGAGTAACCAATCTGACACTACAGCTTAAGACAATCAGCTCCTTACTCTCTCTTTCTCTGGTGGTGCATCAATTTTTTCTTCTTTATTTGTCACAGAATGGATACCTTTTGAACTTGCACTACATAGAGTCTCGACACTACAATGCCAACTAAGCACAATAGAGTATAGCACTAGGATATTGGATATATTAGTTGTTGTTTATCTGTATAGGTGGTCCATCCTTCCCCTTTCTGGAAACATATGACATAATAATGGCAAGTAATTCATTTTATTTCTCTTTATTTGGATTCAATGTCTCCATGCGAACTTGTGTCTCAATTGGTTGGTTGTGGAACCTTAGAAAGAGAAATATGCATTTTCTAACATCTGTTCTCGGCCAGCGAGATCATCATCATCATCACAATACAACCTCCTAACACCTTATTTCATCTTCGTTGTATAAATTCAAAAATGGGATGTCCATTGGTTCTCTAATGTATTTAATTCATATCATTATTTGCATCTCTCTTTCTAATATTTGTGACATTTTCTTGAATTTAGCTTACACTTCCTTATCTTGTTTCATCATTTTCTTTGTTCCTTTGTTCCTTTTTCTTCTTGCATTGTTTTAGTTTTGTGCATTTTTTAATTAGGATTAGTGATCATAGTTAAATTAGGGTTTGGTAAGTTATGTGGATTATATTAGGTGTGTTAGGCCAGTGGATTAAGTCATAGGTTAAGTTTGTAGACACATGGGTTAGGTAGGCTAAGGTTGCTAGTTAGGTTAAGTACTTAGAATTAGTGGGTTAATATAGTATGTTAGGTGGATTTTGAATTTTAGGTCAATTAGATCTATGTAGCATATGGTACATTATATTATGTAGGGTATATCAGTTGTGTGATTTAGTTAGGTTGGGGAAAGTGGGTTAGGAAGTATAGTTTCAAGTTATGTGGATTATTAGGTTAGTGGGTGAAGATATGTTTTTTTTAGACCAAGGGAACAACAACCTCCCAAGATTATATCCAATAGCCCGCAAGCCATATACACCAGTAACTTGTGACTTAGCAAGGGCCAAGACGTCCTGAAGCCCATCAAGGTGAGCCTCTATCCCGGGGGTCACTTGCCCTTCGAGCCTTGTCATAATGAGCCAATAAACAACCCTACCCCCTTTCGGTTTTGAACTTGTGACTTCCAGGGATATAACCCATATTCTTAACCATTAGGCCCACTTAGGTGCTCTAGTGGGTGAGCATATGTTATGTTGTGTAATAATTTAGTAGGTTAGGCATGGGTTAGGGTATTAACAGGTTAGGTAGGTTAGTGTGGTGCATTAGTGGTTAGGAAAATTAGGTAAGATGGTGAATTAGATGGGTTAAGTAGGTTAGTAGGAAAGATAGATCGAAGGGGGGAGTTATGTAAATTAGGTGGGTTAGTGTGGTGGACTATATTGACTCCAATGTATTTTCCCTCCCGCTGATATTTTTATGTTTATAAGGACAATTGTTGGTTTACCTTTAGATTCCTTTGTTGCAAGATGCAAATTATATTTAATTACTAGATATAAATGTACATCAATAATGATTCATCAAGTGCAAAAAATAAACTCCAACAATTGTTTTCATTGAAAATAACATGAAAAAAACTAATGCTCATAGTCAGTAGTAAAGCTAGCGACAATGTCGAGGAAATTGCCACCATGTGGCTCGTGTTTTTCTTGTTTTTGTTGAAATTTTGTAAACCCTCAGGATATGAAGCATTGCAGTTAGAATATGAATAGTTAGGATAGTTTGAAGGAAAAATTCATTTGGAATTGGATGTGAAACTTGGGGTGTACTTTGTGATTAATGTTAATGGGAGGAAAGACATACCTACTAGCAAGGATAATGTTTCAAGGGATGGAAATTGCAGGGGATGGAAATAGAACAATAAAGTTACAAAAATGCATAACTAGGACTATCTTTTGATAGTCTGTATTTTGACTTCCCTAAACTTTCTACATTTTCATAATTCCAATGCCATTGCAAAAATTCTCCACTATATAAAATTACAAACAGTTTGCTTTTTAACACAAAAAAATATTCAGGCTTGAGCGCCTCAATAAAATGCACACCAACCCTATCAAAATGAATTATTGAGCTAAACCAAAATGATTTAATGAAGCAAATAAGACTCTTAAAAATACCAAGGTGCCAATTTTTCCAAAACTATATCCACCTCAAGATATAAACCCACCTAAATAAAAAAAAAAAATTGATTTTTCATTATTTAGGGAATGAAAGGAATTGTCACTAGATTGCATGTTGAGCCCCATATAGGAATTCAAATGTTGATCTAAAATATGACATGGATTCATCATGAGATAAAAATTTATTTCCATATGGTTATACTTCATGAGAAATCTCAAAATATCTACAAATTTAAAGGTAAACTTGATTGCTTGAAAATTGAGTAAATGTAAGCCATAATTCATAAAGAATGTGCTCCTAAGGCCAAATATGAAGTGTTGCTCTCCATGATAAACAACCTAACCTAGTACCTTTTTGTTTCATCAATCATGCATATTAAATATTTTGCATGAATTTTTCTAATCCATGTTAGCATGATTTCCAAACTCTATACAAGGAGCTAGTTTTGTTCTATTTATAACTAGAGGTTTTTAAGGTTCAAATTGGAGGTATAAAATTTCCAAAAGTTCAAGTAGTTCATGAAGATCATTAAAAAAAAAGATATTTATTTGAGTGATTATGTAGGGGAATGAATTCATTTTAGTGACAATAATGTGTGTTTTATAAAGTAGTAAAAAATAGAAGAATTCATTGAAAATACCATTTTAAAAAATATTTATCATTTATAAGGGGACAAGTTTAAGAAATTTGGAAATGCAGTATGATGTAACAAATAAGAGATTGCATAAATAAAATTTCATATATCACATATATGTAATAATGATATTTTATTAGCCTAATGGGATAGCACGCGTTGTCGAGTGCTTTGAGCTTCATGTAGGAGGTGTTGGGGTCAATACCCTAGGTGCAGATACTTTTGTTGCATGCCTTAATACACCTACTAGATTGGATTTCATAATCAATGCAAATGGATTACACTAGGTACAATTTGTGAAATGCAAGGAAGTTCCCAAGGGTTTCCCCACAAGGTTTTTCTTTGAAAATACTATGATGTATTGGTGTGCACCATACAATGAAATCACTTCATAGTAGAAACACTCTATTTTCATACCATTTTCCATTTCGAATAATTAAAGGATTTTAAAAGCCACATGAGTACCAACTAAGAAACAAAAGTGATTTGTCACAAGGAGTGCCAATCTTCTTCCAGAACCCTTCATTTCAATTCATTTAATATTAAGACATGTAGTTCAACGATGTATTAAGATTTAGGAAATGTTCCTATTTAAAAAAAATGTTTTAATCAAATATGAAACTTGTGGAATAATTTTTTATAGATATTTGTTTATGGAATTCCATATTTAGTAGAATTTTCTAGAATCTCAAGTAGTGGAAAATTGAATGAAATTTGTTTTTATAAGTTGCAAAAATAGATGTTAATATTCATATTTTTAACTTTAAAATTGTGACAAAAAACATGTAAATATGTGAACTATGTAATTATTTTCAAAATTCATTGTTCACAAATTTGAATGCAAACACAAACCAAAGGACTTATTAGGTAATTATGTGCTCAAGGAAACCCTACTTCATGAGTTATACCAAGAAAATGGATTACAACAAGAGTGATCATGTAAGTATGAGAAACCATTGATAATACAATTTAATATATAAGGACAAACAAATAAATGCAATAAATAAAATATTCATTAAGATTAAATACATAATTCACCATAATTATTACACAAAAAAATTATACATATCAATAAATGGTAGAGTGTTTACAACTCCAAATGGAGTACAAAAATCCTCATCCCTATTTTGTAACAATGATGGATGGGATGCCACTAGCGTGGATATTGTGAAAAATGTACTTGCACATGACATTGTAGGCTAATTAGAAATTTTTCAATGTTGGTCCCACTTTCCATTTACTAGGAAGTTGAATTTGAAAGTTTGACCTTGAAGTTGGTTAATATTCGTTAAGAAAACATATAAATTTATAGAAACGATTTAAGATACTCATGGAATTCTACAATGAATTGTATTGAATTACTCTCCTTCACAATCCCACAAGTTACATAATGCATTGAAATAACTTCTAAAGTGACCATTAGACTTTCATCTAAATATATAATTTCCACATAATCTTCATTGTGTATCATGTATTAGGCCTCATGTGGTTGAAAAATTGTAGAAAATAATATGAATATTGTAGGAATGCACCAAGTGTGGCTCAAATACTCAATCCTATGATGGTAATGCATTGGGTGTTCCATATTATGTAGAGGTAATATAACAGTCACAATTTCATCATCACCTTTTGTTGTAACAAGTTGTAAGTGGTGCATTTTTTGTCATTTGTAGCAACAAAATGGTTTAAAAAAGATTTCCTTTTGAGTGCTCATGTCCCACCCTTTGATAGAGCTCATGATGAAGAAAAATATCAATAACAACTAAAAAATGAAGATAAAATGATATAATATGAATAAAATTTTCTAATATGAAATGAAACTAATACACACACACACGCATGTAGTCATGCATGAACGCATGCATTCAAACACACACACACACACACACACCTATATTTTCCATTAAATATTTCGAATGGTATTATTAAACCTTTTATTGTGTAAAACAAGTTATGCGATTGCAAATTCACATATTCTCAAAAAAATGTGTTTTTTGCCAAGAACATCGACACAACTTTCAAATATTATTACCTAAATGAATATTCCACAAACGGAAACATCTACTAAACAATCCAACATTTCCATAGGATATGGAATTTACAATGACTCGTCTCAACATACTAGGCAATTTAAAAAAAAAATACATACATACATGCCTACCTTTATGGTAAAAACTATTGATTTTGTGTCACATACCAAAATATCATCCATTTGAATAAATTTCTTTCTACCAATATTCACAAAATGGCCATCATTTAAAACCCTCACTTGATGAATGCAATGGAATATATTTCATGATATTCATTTTACCTTGTGGCTCATCCACCCATCACTCCCAACCATGGAACATGTGACCATACTATAAGTATTTCAAAATGTGTTCCTCAAAGGCCACATTCCCATATTAACAATTGAACAAGTCTAATAGGAAGGACAAAAATTAAATAAAATACATGCATAGGTGTGATAATTAAATGCAAGATATTAAAATAACATGGATTCATATATAAATTCAAGGAAACCAAATTTCTATGAACATAATTAAAAATAATCACACATATTATGAAAAACACATAGATTATGATTATGAAAATAGTATAAATATTGCATATTCATAAACAATGACAACTTATCTTTTAACAAAAGTTGGTCCAAGAAATTGCTTATATATGAAAAAAATTCCACACAACCATGGTATCTAGTGTCGATAAAACCCCCCAAGCTAAGCTATAAGGCCATCAGGGTGAATAAAATAAGTTGCAATCTTATATATTCCCCTACCCAACCCAACTACTCTCATGCTAAGCCAATCTATTCATTATAAATAACTCCAAGCATCTCATCTAGTCATCAACCCACCATATAAATATCTACCATTATCCCATACAAAAAGAGGAATGTATTCCCTTTCTCTACTCTACATTTCCTAAGGGATATTCTTCTTTTTAATTGACTTTAGTGTGGGTAAAAAGATCCCAATATATTGTATGATCTCTAATAATTACCTACAAACACAGTACTTGGCTCTTAAGCGTTAAAATAGTATAAAGTGCATAATGGGTGATGTATTCCTAACTTTCCCAATGTCTACGCTCACCTACATCCATCTTTCTCCATCCAATGTTGAAAATTTTCTTTTCATGATGTTGATTGATCAATTTATTATTTGTTCATGGTTACCAATTGAGAGTACAACATAAGGAATGTAGAGCATGAACGCAAGAATACTAGAATCAATGAAGTCAATCTAAAATTATAGTTGAGTTGAGGGAAATGATGGATGACTTGAATTTTGAGAGGAGGAATGTATGGCTCTTACACTTTCTTGTGGTCATTGTACTTAGTCCATGCTTCTATAACTATGTGAGAACACTTCCTCGTCAACCTATTACATGCATTCATGGATTACTATGATAATTCAAAGCAGGTGGATGGATCCATTTAAGGTACATGTTGGACAAGAGATGAGTTATAAAGATAACACTTGGAAATAAAGGATTTAATTTCCCATAGGCCCACTTTCCTCTTCCTCTCTAGTGGAATCATAGTCCCTCTCATACTTTTTGTCATCTTGCACCATTATCTATTACACTCTAGAAATAATATTTACATAACATAAGTTCATCATGGAAATCATAATACATGGTACATAGAATTATGTTTACGCCATGCATGCCTAGATATTCACTAATTAGGCCTTGGCCTTGAGCTTTACACTAGGATGCCATATTAGCATATTGACATCATTTACAGAACCTAATTCAATACTTTCCAAGGGTCAAAACTAGGGTATTACATTTTCTTTCCCCTTGGAATAGCACTAGCCTTATTGCTTCTCAAAATTAGAACAAAATTGGGCATGCCTACTTCATGGAATCCTCTAGGTTCCAATTATCCATCACCAAAAGCAAAGTGTCTCTATTGCATCGATACCCATCCGATGGTTTAGTTTCAGATCAATTTTACTTTCTTGTCGAGAATGTGTAGTATGTTTGGAACTCCTCCTCTAGTCCCACCTAGATTACATCCAATCAATCACATGATTTGGATCATGTACATATTTCTTAAGCAAACAAACATGGAAAACATCACGATCTATAGTGTTAGAAGGAACTGCAAGTCTATACAAAATTAGTATTATGCCTTTTGAGGACTTCAAATGGCCCACAATATCTAGGTGACAACTTGGCATAAATTTCTATATTCAAAAAAAAATTCATTAACTTAACCTAAAGGAAAATCTGATCTCGAAAATTATTTATGTACTCTATTCTTATTTACATAAATTTTCTTCTTGACTTGGTTGACTTCAATTTCTACCTTATTCTAGGAATTTCTTTCTCCATTTTCTTGAGCATTTATGGGCCAAGAATTTTTTTATTTATTAGATTATCCCATCTCACTAGAGCCTTTGATAATTTTAAATATAAATATTTAAATGGACTCATTTCCAATGGTTATTAATGCCCATTATTAAATGCAAACTCCACCAAGTGTAGATAATCCTACCAGATGGTTTTTCCATCATAGACACAAAAGAATGTCTTCAATCACTTGATTTTGTTGACACAAAACTAGTCGATAGGGGTTCACCTCTCTGTCAACATCCAAACCACTGCGATCTCCCTGAGCATCGGCCCAGACAGGTTTTACCCAGTTCAACAATACCTACAAAGCATATGAAGTATAACTTGAGATGTTTGAGGGAGAGTTGACGGAACCAAGTTTTTGTAGAATGAAGGAGGACCATGTGTCTACTTATTAACTTATCACAACATTATTCCACAGATCTAATCATTCAGCTTATGAATTTAACATAATCAGATTATCATTTAACAAATCACATTAACATAACTGAATCACAACAAAACATCGATGCATAATCAGATCTAACAGTATCTCATCATTCAAAGCAGATAAACATCACATCATTCACAGATCCATATCGCAGATATACATTGCATTCACATTTGGATCACAGAAAACATGAAAACATGAAAAGACACAATGATTCTACTCAATCTTTTTCATGTCATATTAACCTTTGCAACAAAACACAGATTCTCCAAAATAGTTCTTCAGTCGCATACATAGATCAAAACAAAGCTCACTATGAATCCAACTAAGCTGTGACTCTTAGAGTGCCCAAAGACTCTTAACACTTGCAATTCTACATCTACTTATAGGCTTGTGCCTTTACAATCATGGTCCACTTAACCAACTTCCTAACTACTTCTTAACATAATATACAAAATAATGACCACAATCCACATGATGCGGTCCAAAACTACAAAATATGACAAAAAATACATAAAATATTATGATTTCGGCTTGCGTTCCATTTTCCGCCTTGCGCGCCATATTTGACCTTGTGCAAATCCACAATGTTGCATAGCTAACTTACCCCAAAACTGCCTGCCAATAGCCCCCCAACACAATCTTGTGGCTTTCCCTTGAGCCACGTCAGCTAGACATGCTGTATTCATTGATCTTCTGCTTGAATTCCTCATACTGCTAAGTGATCTCCTTGACCTGCTGTTTGACCTTCTCAGCAATCTCCTGGATTCCTATAAAATCATGTGTTAATGGATGCTCAACCGTCTTATTAGTAACCTCCTTTTTTCCTTCCTACACTACCTGCAGTGCAGAAACTACCTTAACATAAAGTTGCACTCCAATATCTTGGAACTCATCTAACTGTGTACTATGCCTCTGTTGAGGATGGCAATGACAATGCACTACTGCAACTCCTTCAACTCCACATACTTGGTGATATGAACAACTGGTGGTAACACTCTGAGCGACATCTTCATTGTATCCAGCTACCCCTCGACATCCTGCAATTGCGTGGTCAGTTGCTCCAATTTCTTGTCCTGGAATACACTATCCCAAAATTGTGTAGTCGCCTCTGTTACTTTTTTGTCTTCTTGTTCCATCTCCTCTAGCTGTGTTGTCAGGTCCTCCATGGTGCTTTTCCTCTCTGCTACTTGTTCATGTGGTGTTTCTGGATATACTAGTGCATGCGAATTCGCATTGTCTCGTTGCAGCTGCACAATGACCACTCCAAGTTGTTTTGATTTTACCACTGTGTCTAGCTCCACCATGCTCTCAAAACCATGCTGACATACATCCAAAATGGCCTCTTCCAACTGCACTATGCTGTCCCAAAGATGCGCTTTCTCAACAACCAATGGATCCTGCTCCTTTTTCAACTCCTCGATTTCATTGTCCTTCTCTTCGATCAACTTCTCTTGTTCCTTATTCAATTCTTCAACCTTGTTACATGCTTCTGCCTCTTTTTCCTACGATCACAAGAAATGACCACTGATACTTTGTTCCCTATCTGCCAACTCCTGATTGGTGACCCTCTACATATGCACCAATGTTTGTGTGGACAGTGCATTGATGGCTATGGACAAATCTTGTAACTATTGCAGGGAGACATTGAGATCCTCATTATTGGTCTCGATCGCATGTGGTATAATTTGTACATTATGAATCCACGTCCCAGTGTTCATCGAGCCAAGGTTCTGCATAGTTGGTGCCTCTAGTGCTTTCTTCAATACTGCATCAACTGATAAGTCAAGTTAATTTTTTACCTCGCTGAATCCTTCTCTTGCTTTCTTCTTCATCTCTTTAGTTTCCGCATCTGTTGCAGTTGTAATGGTCACAACAAGCCGGTTCAATTGCACCTCAATCCCTGAGGTTGATTTACTTGTCACACCCTACTCCTATTGCTTCTTCGTTCTCGACTCTTCAAATGCTTGCTATGCTTCTAAGTTAGTGGGTGTCCACGATGAATCTTCATATGAATCATGGTGACTTTGTTAGTTAGGCACAGGTACTGGATCAACTGGAGCATCTACTGGTGGGCCCATCGACACTTCTTCTAAGATGACCAGTTGTCACGTCCCCATGCCTCCGACCGGTGAAGAGGACGCGACTACAAGATTCAAAAACCCAGGCTAAGAGCCCCATGAACATGTACAGGCATAAAATTTGCAGAAACAGAATGCTGAAAGAAAATGCATTGCAGTGAAACATGCACTTATGCAATCATCTATCAGACACAGCGGAAACATCATACATTCAAACAAGCATTCATTTAACATGTTCATCATTTCATTAACATAAAATATAGTTGCAGAAGTAAAAATGGACAAAATTACTTATCTTAAGATGAATTCGTTCCGCAACCAGCTACGTCGCTGCAATGTTCCACCCAACCATAGGCTAGCGTGCTCCTTAATCTCTCAACAATGCTGACAACCTCGAGCTGGGCATGATTCTCCAAGGAATAAGGGAACAACAGACTTACACGTATCCAAGGATACCCAAAACACACAGCCAAGCCAACAGAGTTGGGTTTATCAGGCCATCAAGGAGCTGGAGAAGGAAAATTGCTAAGCTGGTGAGCTCATTATAGAGCCAAGAACACCTACACCAGAACTAGCCTGACCTCTAAGACACTCAAACAAACCCAACACAAGGAATCAGTCCCTTCTCTGCTACACGGTCCCTCAGGCCCTACATTCCCTTCCAGTGCTATTCAGGGGTGATGGAGAAGAAGGCCAGCCCTCTAGCTCTATCTGTGTGGTTTCCATCCACCAGGTTTATCAAGCAAATCTAAGCCAACATCCCTGCTCCTCTCATAGTCCGAAGACCAACCATTGCACTCAGGCAATTAATTTAGCTGTCACAGCTTAAATAGGAAAAACGACTTCAAACCATCTACAGCAGTCCCCAAACGTAACAGCAAACACAACTCACGACGTGGGGGAACAAAGGCCCTTTTTGCTCAACCGAAACTGCTGGGGAAAATGTACGCAGAACATACTGGGGACGAATTTTACAGTCTCCCCACTGGTGCATGAACAATCACAATGCCGAACCCACAATTTAGCCCGTGAAGGACGGAGCCACACCATTCTCAAATCCGTGGAGGAAAAAAAAAACAGCATGGGTGAAACCAGGAAAATTCCTGTGCGTGAAAACCATGAGTAGAAAAATGGGAAGTGCGTGAAGGTGAACAGCTACCCAGAGGACGCGAAATTGCAGTGCGTGGGTGTTCAGCAAAATCCTGGAGCCAAGAAAAATGTCTGTGTGAGGGATGAACAGCAAAATCGTGAGGTCCCAAAATTGGAGAGAGTGTGGATGGACAGAAAACCAGTAGTGCGTGAAAGGGGAGTGTGTGAGTGCTTTAGCTCGTCGTGGGAAGGGACGAATTTCCTCCGTGAGTGAATTCAACTATGGTGGAGTGTGTGTGTGGGTGAGGACTGACAGTCTTGCCACCCCACTCCCAAAGATCATAACTGCCTCAACCACCAGCAACCTTTCTTAATGAAAGTGGTTGGAATAAAACAAGGGAAGAAGACACATGGGTATTTTTCTCTCATTGGCCAAGGTTTGACAAATTCCCCCCACATCCTTATCCTTGTGAAAATCATGCCCCTTCTCTATTTAGTTTTCGTGATCGTAGCTGGTTGGGTTCATTTAATTAATTATAGATGCATATTTACATGTTGATAAACATAATATATGTCGCATGCCTCGATATACCGTCGGTGACAAATTCAAATCCAAAACATAGCATAACTGATCAATGGTGGGGCCTTGGCCTTTAGCTCCACACCATGATCATTACAATATATACGTCATATACATCTAATGCAATGGGGTCAAAATCGGGGTGTTACATTCCCCTCCCCCTTCAATAGCACTGTCCTCAGTGCTTACAAAATTGAACAAAAAACTACACTGGTATCGCCTCAGTGTTCCGCAAGATTGAACAAAAATGGATGTTCCAATCGCATGGCATCCTCCAGCTCCCATGTAGCCTCTTCAGGTCTGAAGTGCTCCCATTGCACCTTTACCTGCCCTATGGCTCGATTCCGGAGCATTGTGACCTTCCTGTCGAGGATGCGCATTGGCTCGATTCGAAACTCTCCCTTGGGTTCCACCAGAATCACATCCCAATTTATCACATGGTTAGGATCATGTACATATCTCTTAAGCAAAGATACATGAAAAACATTATGAGCTCTAGTGCTAGCAGGCAATGCAAGTCTATATGCAACTGGCCCTATTCTTTCAAGCACTTCAAACGGCCCACAGTATCTTGGTGACAAATTGGCACAACTTCCAAGCTTCAAGGAACTCTTCCTTGCCCTCACTCTGAGCTAAACATGGTCCCCAACACTGAACTCCCTGTTCACCCTATGCTTATCGGCATAGCTTTTCTGTCTGTCCTATGCCGCTTTTAGGTTCTGTCTGATCTTTACAACCTCTTGCTCCATTTCCTTGAGCAATTCTAGTCCAAGAACAATCCGGTTCATTGGATTATCCCAAGTCACTGGTGTCCTACACCTTCTTCCATACAAATCTTCATACGAACTCATCCCCAAGGATTCCTGATGTCCATTGTTATAAGCAAAATCTACCAAGTGCAAGTAATCTTCCCACTTGGTTAGTTTGTCCATTACGTACATGTGAAGCATGTCTTCAAGTACCTGATCAACTCTTTCTGTCTGGCCATCTGTCTGAGGATGGTATGCAGTGCTGAAGTTTAGCTTTGTACCCAAGTCTGCAAACAACCCCTTCCAAAAGTTGGAAGTGAACTTGACATGTCTGTCAGATACTATTGCCTTCGGCAACCCATGCAATTTGAATATCTCCTTCATGAAGATATTTGCAATGTCGCCAGTCTCATATGTAGACTTAACTGGTATAAAATGTGCTGCCTTTGTCAACTTGTCCACCACAACCATGATAGAATCATGTTGCCTCCAAGTCATCGGCAATCCTGTAATAAAATCCATGGAAATAACTTCCCATTTCCATTCCGGAATTGGCAAAGGCTGCAACAAACTTGCTGGATGTTGATGCTCAACCTTTACCTGTTGACATTTCATGCACCTTGAAATGTACTCACCCATATCCTTTTTCATTCCTGGCCAAAAGTACTACTTTCTAGCTGTAGCAATTGTCTTCTGATATCCTGGGTGACCAGAATATGGAGTTTGATGGATTTCATCCATGACAATTCTCCTCAAATCTACTACATTCGGAATATAAATTCTGCCTTTATAAGTGAGAAGTCCATCTTCTTCCAATTTATATCCCTTGTACCTCTTCTCAAGACTTTGCTGCTGCAATTTGTCTTTTACCTGCCCATACAATTCATCTCCGGCAACATGATCAACAATCTGCTGCCTCAAATCTGATTGGCAAATACTAAGAGATGCCACTTGCATTTCCTGCACCTTCCTGCTAAGTGCATCAACTACCTTATTTTATTTTCCCTTTATGTGCTTGATTTCAAAATCAAATTCACATAAAAACTCCAGCCATCTTGCTTGCCTAGCATTCAGAGTAGGTTGATCAAACAAATATTTCAGTCCACAGTGATCCGTTCTAAGCTCAAATCTTCTACCCATCAAGTAATTCTTCCACATCTTGAGAGCATGTACTATGGTGGTAAGCTCTAGATCATGAGTGGCATAGTTCTTCTCATGCTCCTTCAAATTTCTTGACTCATAACATATCACGTGGTTGTCCTGCATAAGGACTCCTCCAAGCCCTTGTCTGCATGCATCGGTACACACCACAAAATCTTTCTCTGGATCTGCAACCTTCAACACTGGTGCACTAGTGAGAAGACTCTTCAATCGCTGGAAGCTTTCTTCACACCTCGATGTCCATTCGAACTTCATCCCCTTCTTTTGCAAAGAAGTGATGGCATGTGCAACTTTGGATAATCCCTCAATGAATCTCCTGTAGTATCCTGCAAGTCCCATGAAAGATCTTACATCTATCACATTTCTTGGAGTAGGCCAATTCATAATGGCTTCAATATTTTCAGGGTCCACAGATATACCCTCTTTTGAAATAATGTGACCCAAATACTGAATTCTATCTCTATAGAAGTCACACTTGCTCAACTTTGCATACAACTAGTGTTCCCTGAGCAATTTCAATGTCAGTCTCAAATACTCTTCATGCTCTTCCTCATTCTTAGAGTAAACGAGAATGTCATCAAGGAAAACAAGCACAAACTTGTCCAAATACCTGGTGAATACACTATTCATGAGGCACATAAATGTAGCTGGTGCATTCGTGAGACCAAATGGTACCACTATAAACTCATAATGCCCATACCTCGTCCTGAAGGCTATCTTATGAATGTCTTCATCCTTGATTCTCACCTGATGGTAACCAGACCTCAAGTCAATCTTGGAAAATACCCTTGCTCCTCTCATTTGATCAAAGAGGTCATCAATCCTAGGCAAAGGATATTTATTCTTCACAGTAACCTTGTTCAACTGTCTGTAATCAATACATAAACTGGGTGTACCATCTTTCTTCTTTACAAACAGAACCAGTGCTCCCCAAGGAGATACACTCGGTCGGATATACTTCTTTTCCAACAACTCTTGCAGTTGCATCTTCAAATCTAACATCTCCGGTGTACTCATCCTGTAGGGTGCCTTGGACACTGGTGCTGCTCTTGGCACAAGTTCAATTGTGAAATCAATGTCCCACCTTGGAGGAAGCCCTGGAATCTCATCAAGAAACACATCCCTGAATTCCTGTAACACCTGATAGTCCTCCAACCTCGGAGTTTCATCTCTTGTTCCCTCCAAAATATGAGCTGCATACAACTGGCAACCCTTCCTACAGAATTTCTTTAATTGCATTGTTGAAACCTGTCGTACTGAAATCACCTTTGGAATACCTTTCACAACTACTAGGTTTCCCTCTTCATTCATGCATTCGAAAGTCTTATTGTAGCAGTCAAGCTTTACCCTGTGAGATTCTAACCAATCCATTCCAATGAGAACATCATAGGAACCAAGCGGTAAAACATTCAAATCAACACAAGTGACCAATCCATTCATGACCAATGGGAATTTCTCTACCACTTCACTGACCTTTCTCTTAGTTCCAGTGGCTAGCTGGACTAACCAAGACTTCCTATGCTTTACTTTCTTAAAGGCACAATTATCCACTACTCTAGGAGTAATGTAACTATGAGTAGAACCAGGGTCAATCAAAATAGAAATAGATTGCTCAGCAAACTTACCTGCTACTTCAACTATGGTTGACTGGTGATCTTCCTGGCGGTCCTCCATTGCTGCATAAATCCTAGGAACTGCACTTGCTACTTGACCCATTGTTTCTAACTCTTGAATGTTATAAGTTGGCCTTGCACCCTCGTTCTCGAGTGGACAATTTCTGTGCATGTGGGGTCCTCCACATTTCCAACACTGAAGTGGCCCTCTATTCTGTTGTGGATCCTTAGGCTTTTCTCCTACCGTTCCAACTAGTTTACTCGCAGCTTGAGATGGATGCTTCTGCTGATTCCTAAAGTTAGAAGGTTTGAAACCTTTCTTTCTTTGGTCAAACTTCTTGTTCTTCTTGTCCTTCCATGCCTTATGGTAATCAGGTTTACCTTTGCTTTGCTCATAACAATACTTAGCTTTCCTTATTGCTTCTTCAAGAGTTCTAGGTTCATAAAACTCAATTCTATCTTTGTAAGACTGAGGTAATCCACTCAGGAAACGCTGGACCTTCACTTTTTCATCTCTGATGTACCAGACATACCTCAATAGTTCCAAAAACTTATTAGCATACTCTTCCATGGTTTGTTGTCCCAATCTCAGCTCATGGAACTCCTTAATCTTGTCATCATAATACCTATCAGAGAGGTATTTCTGCTTGAAATGCTTCTTGAACTGTTTCCACTTAAGTTTCCTTTCACTGATCCTCTTTACTTGCTTGAAGTGTTCCCACCAAATGGATGCTCTTCCATTTAGATTGAATATGGCAACTCTTGCCTTCATGTTTCCTGAATAATCATGCACTTGAAAGTACTTCTTTATCCCAAGAATCCAAGCTTCAGCCTCTTGTCCAGTCTTTACCTCACCATCAAATGTAGGAGGTTTAGCTTTCTTGAATTCATCACGAGAGCGATCCCTATGGTGTCTCTTTCTTTTTCTTTTATGAGAAGAAGAACTTGAATCCCCACTGGATTCTTCAGAATCAAATGATCCACTGGAAGTCCTTCTCCTTCTCCTAGTACTGCTCTTACTGCCCTCTGGTCTTGCTGTACCTCGTCCAGAGTCTATCTTTCTTTGCAAGTCTGTCAAACTTTGCAAAATAGTAGCATTCAACCAATGCTGCTCTTCCTGGGCCTTAATCAAGCTTCTCATGGTAGATGCAACATCTGACAGTGTCTCTTGGAATATCCTTCCATTAGACTCTATGTCGTCATTTCTATTACGTACATTTTCTCCCATGGCATCTTCTGCTTGCTCATGAGAATCCTGAGCATCATATCCATCATGGGTCCTCATAACTGAACCACCACTTGCTTACCAAAATGCACTACCTGGGATACTGCTCTTGAAAGTGACTATGACTTTGCAATGTGTTAGTAACACAATTGTTAGATGCATAACATTGATATAAATCATAATCACTTACCTTTTCCAGGAATAACCATAAAATAACATTTTGCCCAAATACACAAAATTTATTCATCAAAGAATGTCTATCTGAGGGGGACGACGGGGGTCAAGGGGGCTGAAAAAACAGCTGAAAAATCACTGAAAAACAGCTGAAAAATCCCTCTGAAAACAGTCGAAATCTGCTGAGAAATCCCATGGGAAAACTCAGAATTTTCCTTTCCTTCTCATCGGCTGTCGGATGTCTTTCCACATCGGAAGTCTTAGCGCTTTGGATTTCGCAACAGCGGACGCTCAATCACTTTATCTTCCAATCGATGAACTGATTGACCGGCGTCGACAGTCTTTCTAATCAGAAGCTTTATCGCTTTGGCTTCCACAACAGCGGACGCTCAATCACTTCCTCTTCCGCAACAACGGCTCTCGGAAGCATTCTTCCTTCCGATCGGCGAACTGACTTGCTCGGCATCGGCAGTCCTTTTACATCGGAAGCCAAATGACTTTGGCTTCCACAACGGTGGCACTCCAAACAATAACTTCTTCCGATTGGTGAACCAACTTTGAGCCTTAACATTTTTGACATGTCGGTGATCAGAGGACTTTCCCCATAGGAAGACTTATTGCTTTTGCTTCTGCAACGACGGCATGCCAAATACTAACTTGTTTCGATCGGCACGGACTTAGAACAATTTTCAGCTTTTCGGTGTCGGCGGCCTTTCTGGTCGGAAGCTTTAGTGATTTCACTTCTGCAACGGCGGCTGACGGACCACTTTCCCTTCCGATTGGCTACTCTTTACTTAGAAATTTCCACGATTTTCTTCCCCGTCAGAAGACTTAACGGTTTGGACTTCCGCAACGGCGGAAGGGGAAGCACTTTCTCTTCCGATTGGCGGAAGTTCGCTAACTCTTCTACTACATCGGAAGTCCACTTCACGAATTCTTCCGCAACGGCTGAAGCTCCACTTCGAGAACTCTTCTGCAACGGCGGAAGTTTCTCCGCTTTTCTTTCCAACTGTGCCCCATCGGGCAAACTTCCACTACGCTTCCGCCACGTAGAAAGTCCTTCAACAGCAGCAATAGCAGACAGTAAACCAGTAACCTTTCCGCAACGGCAGACGAGAAACTTCACCAATTATTCCGCAACAGCGGAATTCAATTCCACTAGTGGTCCAACCGCTCAACACTTAGACCGTTTCTTTTTTAATTTTACCGATCGTCCACTGATTCGGCTGGGCAAAATGAGATACACCTCTGTCAGTTGCTCTTTCTTGGCCCATAGAGGCGCATTGTTGCCAACATTGCTCTGATACCATACTGTCACGTCCCCATGCCTTCGACTGGTGAAGAGGACGCGACTACAAGCTTCAAACACCCAGGCTAAGAGCCCCATGAACATGTACAGGCATAAGATTTATAGAAACAGAATGCTGAAAGAAAATGCATTGCAGTGAAACACGCACTTATGCAATCATCTATCAGACACAACAGAAACATCATACATTCAAACAAGCATTCATTTAACATGTTCATCATTTCATTAACAGAAAATATAGTTGCAGAAGTAAAAATGGACAAAATTACTTATCTTAAGATGAATTCGTTCTGCAACCAGCTACGTCGCTGCAACGTTCCACCCAACCATAGGCCAACGTGCTCCTTAATCTCTTAGCAATGCTGCCACCCTCGAGCTGGGCATGATTCTCCAAGGAATAAGGGAACAGCAGGCTTACACGTATCCAAGGATATCCAAAACACACAGCCAAGCCAACAGAGTTGGGTTTATCAGGCCATTAAGGAGTTGGAGAAGGAAAATTGCTAAGCTGGTGAGCTCATTACAGAGCCAAGAACACCTACACTAGAACTAACCTGACCTCTAAGACACCCAAACACACCCAACACAAGGAATCAGTCCCTTCTCTGCTACACAGTCCCTCAGGCCCTGCATTCCTTTCCAGTGCTATTCAGGGGTGATGGAGAAGAAGGCCAGACCTCTAGCTCTGTCTGTGTGGTTTCCAGCCACCAGGTTTATCAAGCAAATCTAAGCCAACATCCCCGCTTCTCTCATAGTTTGAAGACCAACCATTGCACTCAGGCAATTAATTTAGCTGTCACAGCTTAAACAGGAAAAGCAACTTCAAACCATCTACAGCAATCCCCAAACGTAACAGCAAACACAACTCATGACGTGGGGGAACAAAGGCCCGTTTTGCTCAACCGAAACTGCTGGGGAAAACGTACGCAGACCATACTGGGGATGAATTTTACAGTCTCCCCACTGGTGCATGAACAATCACAATGCCGAACCCACAATTCAGCCCGTGAGTAAAGGATGGAGCCACACCATTCTCAAATCCGTGGAGGAAAAAAAAAACAAGGTGGGTGAAACCAAGAAAATTCCTGTGCGTGAAAACCATGAGCAGACAAATGGGAAGTGCGTGAAGGTGAACAGCTACCCGGAGGACGCGAAATTGCAGTGCATGGGTGTTCAGCAAACTCATGGAGCCAAGAAAAATGTCTGCGTGAGGGATGAACAACAAAATCATGAGGTCCCAAAATTGGAGAGAGCGTGGATGGACAGAAAACCAGCAGTGCGTGAAAGGGGAGTGCGTGAGTGCTTTAGCTCATCGTGGGAAGGGACGAATTTCCTCCGTGAGTGAAGTCAACTCTGGTGGAGTGTGCGTGTGGGTGAGGACTGACAGTCTTGCCACCCCACTCCCAAAGATCATAACTGCCTGAACCACTAGCAGCCTTTCTTAATGAAAGTGGTTGGAATAAAACAAGGGAAGAAGACACATGGGTACTTTTCTCTCATTGGCCAAGGTTTGACAAATTCCCCTCACATCCTTATCCTTGTGAAAATCATGCCTCTTCTCTATTTAGTTGCCGTGATCGTAGCTGGTTGGGTTCATTTAATTAATTATAGATGCATATTTACATGATGATAAACATAATATATGCCGCATGCCCCGATATACCGTCGGTGACAAATTCAAATCCAAAACATAGCATAACCGATCAATGGTGGGGCCTTGGCCTTTAGCTCCACACCATGATCATTACAATATATACGTCATATACATCTAATGCAACGAGGTCAAAACTGGGGTGTTACACCAGTTCTCTCCATGTTGTGGGCCAATCATCAACAATTAGGCTCCAGTTTTAGATCAGACAACTTGTATGTTTTTAGCAACCACTACTTCTATGGGTCACATCGCACCTGCACATGAATGGCGTGTGGTCCAATTGCAAACCGAGTAACCCCTTGGAACTTCATCACAGCCTCCTCGAACAATCTTGAAACTTTCATAGCTTCCTCCTGCAGTGCTTCCCAATAGATCTAGAACTAAACTGCAAGGTCCTTAAGTCTATCAGCTTCCATCACCCAGAGGTTCTAGTAGCATGCTCCCTTGCAAACCTTTACAACATCCACATCCATCCCTTGATAATCACCGGGTTCCATCCAAGCCACAAGCACAATCAATATCAACAACCAACTGTACGCGAATGGCCGCTGTCGCACCTTGACAACCAATGCATAGTTCGTCAACTGGTTCATTAAAAACATCGACTAGTTCATCTGTACTCCCTATGCATACTGCTATGTGCATGAAATAAATCCATAATCTCACTGGTTAGGTCTATTCATCCTCACTATTTTACTTTCTAAGATCTGTGCTCCAATGCATACAGCCGCATCATTTATATTGTCGACATGGCACGCTCGTCCGTCCTGCTGCAAGCCATATTTCTTCTTCAGCCTTGCGTCCAATCTCTTATAATTATGTTTTCCCTTGAAATCATATGAAGGTTCAGGCCCATCCCTGGGAAACCCTGTGATCTCTGAAATGATCGCCATGGTGACTGCAACCGGCTAGTCTAGCAAAAACTCCCCCCGTGGAAGCACGCCAAGAGATGCTTCGTGCATGCATTTGCTTCATTCAACCTCCCAAAGTGCGGCATGTTGACCTGATCCAGCAGCCCTAATTTCTGCAAACTACATGCCCAGTCCCGTGGAATGCACAGTAATGGGCCGCCTCTAGTCGCTTCCATAAGAACATTAGGACCCTTCATGATCTCTTTCGATGCAAGCATATCATGATCATCATATTTCATTCTCATTAGCATAGGAACGATGTCTGTGGTGCATTCCATGCCCTGTGGAATCACAAGCATCTTCAGTGGGTATTTTAGGCTCTTTGTCATCTTCCTAGGATTTGCATTGGGTTCCGTGGGAGGTACATACCCATGGATATCCACAGCGGATACCCCTATGTGAGCTGATGATTGCACAGCCCCAAAATTCGATGGCCCACATAGACGTTCTAGTCTGCCACTTCTTCTGAACTAGGGATTATTGGTCGTTGCGTCCCTCTCTTCTTTTTCTGAACTGAGGAGGATCCCATCGGAATACTTGCAACTTCCTCTTCAATAGTGGCCTCGATGATTGGTAAATCCCTCTCACTAAAAATTTCAACTATGATTGGCTCATGCTGCATGCCACACCAGTTCCCCCCAATACTCAATGGGCACTCAACCTTAATTCACTCTGCAACTCACCCAATCACCACAACTCAACTCAATGCAACTCTGCTCTGTAACGCGACAAAGCAACACAACACAACTCTCTGCAACAATTTTGTAACTCTTCCAACACTCAGTCTTGCATAATAGTGAATTCCGACGACATTTGACCCCTTCTGATAGCACCGAGTCAATCACACCTTCATCATGATCAAATCATCTTTAATAATTTCGACCAAATTAGGCATTAATCACCCAAATCCACCCGTGATCCTTTCAATCCAATGGTCAGATCGATCATAAATATGCATCGCTTCAACAAGCGTCATTGATTAATTGCTTTAATTGTCTCCATTTATTTCTAATTTGACTATGCCATGCCTCTATGGATGTCACGACATGACTTGCTAACTGGGATACTAACTCTGCTACTTGCACATCCCCTTCCTCTTGGTGCCCCATCCTTCTAACTATCATGCAAAAAAAAGTTTTTTTTTTCATCGCGTAGTGCCTCACGCATTTCCTAGCTCCGGTCCCATCCTGTAGGGCTTCATCCTTCTACCATTCACTAGCTTTGGCAGCATCGCACCATCTAACTGCTGTAGTTGTACTACACCTCTTGAAGTAATGGAATTAATGAGATATGGACCTAGCCAATGCATCTATAACTTACTTGGATTCTTCATGAACTTGTTTTTATACAACACCACCAAGTCTCATTCCTGAAATTGTTTATTATTAATATGTCGATCATGCCAAGCCTTCTGTCGATCCTTCTCAACGCGCTAGTGAAAACTTGCAACAAAGCAGTCTTCCAAAAGATGTACCAATTGTGCTAGGTGTTCTTCTAACGTTTCTTCATCGTCCATTTCTGTTGGTGCCGCTATGCGCAAACTTGGAACAATGTACTCCATAGGCATGGATTCCTCTTTCCCATACACCAATTTGAACAGTGTCTGTCCTGACAATATTTTGCAAGTGGTGTGATATGCCCACAAAACTGCTGGAATCTTCAAATACTAGTCATCACAGTTTGCATTACATACCTTTGTAAGCGCATGTTCCAACACTTTGTTGAATGCCTTGATTATGCCAATTTCTTATGAATGATATGGGGCACTCTTCTTATGTTGTATCTAAAGCTCCTCTATCAAAGCACTAAATTTTTGATTGATGATGTGACTCCCCTCGTCGCTCATCAATATCCTCAGGCATCCAAAGCGAGTCACAACGTTGTCAAATAGAAACCTCGTTGTTGTCGTAGTGGTGGAATCTACAACAGGTGCGACTTCCTCCCATCTTGTCAAATAGTCTATCATTGTAATTATGTACCTTGCACCAGTTCACTTCCTAAGTGGGTTGATTGGTCCCACAAAGTCCACATCCCATTTATCAAATGGCTGCAATGTCACATCAGGTACCAGCGGCATCTCATCCATCCTTGACAGTTTTTCTAGTTCTTTGACAGACATCAAAAGTTTATGCATAATCTGTCGCATCATTATGAAGAGTGGTACACCAAAGTCCTATGTGGAGAACCTTCCTAGAAGTAGCACGAACTCCATAGTGTCCACCAAAAACTCCCACATGTGCCTCTGCTAATATCTTCCCTTGTTCATGTGGTAGGACACATCGTCGTAAGATCTCATCTAGTCCTAGTTTATAGAGTTGTCCAGCTATCAGCTGGAAATCTGTGGACTTGACAATCAAGTGCTTCTTCTGACTTGTAGTAAACTCCTCTGGTTTGGTTCCCATCGCTAGAAACTGCATTATATTCTCATAATAGTTGTCATCCATCTCAACTCTAAATAGTTGCGCATCAAGCAAACCATCTTCAATATTTGTTGGTTCCTCACCTATCTCAATTCTTGATAAACCAGCGTAGATCCAAATCCTAGTCTCTATCAAGCGCCGAGAGGGATCAAATCTCCCAAGGTGCCAACCTCTTCACTCAAGGAGGTTTGTACCTTGGGAGATTTGATCCCTCTCGGTGCTTGATAGAACCTAAGATTTGGATCTACGCTGGTTTTATCTTCAATCCATCCTCTCTACATTGACGCAACTACAATCAATTGTTTACATGCTACCTCGTCTGGTTACTGAACAAAAGCTTGTTCCTTATCAGAATCTGAACTTTCTGTTTTATATACACACTTTAGTCCACTTAAAAAAACATTCATAAGATTCACAATATTTATTAATATTTCCTAACCAAAATTCTTTTTTCCTCATGTCTGTGCATCCACCAATTCAGAAAATCTACACATAAAACATGACATACATTCAACTGGTAATATTGAATTTGGAAACTTACAAAGATTTGTCTTCAAAATTTATCAAAACTGTTGTATTTTTAATAATAAATTCCTACTTTTGTCTATATGTTTTAAAAAACTGTTGGCATTTTAAAAAATAGACTCATAACCATAAAATATTGGCATTTTAAAAAATAGACTCATACTTATGTATTTATTTTAAGTATTAATAAATCTTAAAAAAGAAAAAAGGTGAAAAGGACTTTTGTCCAGCTGATCAACAAAAAACCATATAAATTCGGGGGTGCTTTTGGTGATCCTCATATTTGTGATGTATTCACGTATCTCTGGGTTGCATCAATGGCTATTCGTAGACTGCTCAGTCACTCCTTTCAAGAGCGGCAATTATTCCGCATTTCTCATAATGCTCTTCATGGCCACGGGTCTGTACAATCTGCAGATATTGCTGAGTTCCAATGGTTTGATTCGTGGTTTCTGCAGAGATGTGACGTGGTTATCCCCGTGCAGTGTCATGCCCGTCCCCCATTTCTCCATGGCGATTGCTGGGCGGAGGAATTAAAGAATTTGAATAACTCTGCGAGAGACCGCCTTCATCAGGAGTTCGTCAGCCCGCAGGAACCGAAAATATCCGCGGAGGAAGGGAGGAGGTTGCTGGGGCTCGTCCAGATGGATTCTCTGCTCAAAAGATTGTGCCAGATACCCCATGGCTGCATTTCCCGTAAAGAGTTATTACAGATTTCTATGGACTCCGTGGGCGAAAGTTTAAAATAAATATTCAATTGACTCACCGACAGTAGAGTCCAATATTTTGCATCTACACTATATTCAATTGACTCAAAATACACTGAAATTGCCATATAAATACATGGCCAGGATAACAGGCTGTCTATAGTGAAAGAGGAATATAGTGGTGTGGACCTGTACACTGAAATTGCCATCTAAATACATGGCTAAGATAACACAGTGTCTACAGTGAAGGAGGAATACAGTATTATGTACTAATAGTAAACATATAGGTTATATGTTATTTCTATTAAATTATTAATGAATTTATAAATTATATATTTGTTTTTATTTAATTGCAGGTTATAGTCTTTTCTTCATATAATTATGAAACTCAAATTTGACAAAAGTTAAAATTCCCAAAATTTCAAATACAATTTCATATGGTTACAACATATTGTCAAATTTAAAATTCCGATAATTTCACATACAATTTCATATGGTTACAAAATACAAATTTGCTATGCAAGGTTAATTGATAATTTCAAATACAATTCGTTCATGTTGTAGTCTTTAGCTAGTATGGTTAATGGTCTTAAAGCACCCATTAAGACAAAAAGAAAAACACATTTTTCAACTCTTCTCTATATATATTCGAAGGAATGGAAATCTCCATATATATACTCGAAGGAATGGAAATCTCCAGTGATGCAAATACTCCATACGAAAAGATATGACAGAAAAGCATAAAACATACAGCCACACAACTTAATTTCCAAAACATCAATAATCCAACCTAAAACAGGTTTACACACTCTAAGCAATCTCTGCAACCCAAGAATCATATCCAATATTGAGGCTTAGCATGCATGAATCCCACGCATGACTTTCACCTGTTCCAGTGTACAGAGTGGACAACATATGCAGCACATTTTCTTCTTACCCACCAAACAATCAAGGTTCCTCTACACTCTCGACCTATTCTACCTCTTGTTCATGGATGCACAAATATTTTAAAGGTTTCTCACTAACCAATTGAGATTCCTTTTGGCAAAAGTTGTGACTGAATTCTCTGGACCTTCATTGTTTGCACTACTTTTACTAGCGTTTGATGCAAAAGTATCAATTCCAATTCCCGTGATTTAGGATTTAGACCAGGAAGTTGAGGCTCGTGATCTTCCAACTCAATACTTCGGTCTTGGTCTCAGATAATATCTTCATATTGGAATTTGACTGGAGCTTTGAATCTCCTCCTAAGGGAAACCTGAAAGAAACAACCCTCCTCTGCATATGAATCCTTGTCTGAGATTTACACTTGTTTCACTGCGTTTTACCTCTGTGTGACTGTGATTCACATCTGTATCTCTCTGCATACTTGTTTCACTGCGATTTACACTTGTTTGAAAGCGTTTTACCTCTGTGTGACTGCAATTCACATATGTATCTCTGCATGCTTGTTTAACTGTGTTTTACACTAGTTTGATTTCCATTTACATCTGGAAGTATCTCTGCGTTTGATGTTCGCTACGGAAGGATAGATTGCTTGTTTGATGTTCACAATCCAAGTTAAAACTCTGCAATCCATTTCCCCAATGTATGCGTTGATATGTACAGATCTAAACTCTGAAATCGTTTCCTTAATATCTGCGTTGATATGTGATCTAGACTCTTCCCATGTCTGCGTTTGATGGTCATCACAGGTCGGAAAGAGCCATCTCCTGCCTTTCAGATCTGGAAGTGTGTTAAGCCAGGTCTGCCTTAAACTCAGATCCTTGGCTGCGTTCGTCTATGAGTACAGATCTGGAAGTGTGTGTCTTCCCCAATGTCTGCGTTGATCTCACAAATCGACATTGTTTGTTCTGTAAATAAGTTGAACCCAGATCTGATAAATCCAAGCCTGCGTTGATGGTATCCCAGAACGTTGATAGATCTGCAATGAGCCTAAGACTTGGTACAAATTTCCTGTTTGATATGTTGATTGATGATAGTCATAACCAGATCTAATGCTTTGCTTTTAATGATTTTCCCGAAACATTTTTCTTTTTCTTTTATCTCTACCATAATTTTCAATTTCACTAATATTTTTTGCCGACATGTTAGTAACGTTACATCACGTGACAAGATCTCCCCCATAATATTCACTTTCACTATTATTTTTTGCCGACATGTTAGTAACGTTACATCACGTGACAAGATCTCCCCCATAATATTCACTTTCACTATTATTTTTTGCCGACATGTTAGTAACGTTACATCACGTGACAAGATCTCCCCCATACGTTTGTAGAGCACCTCTCGGTGCAATGATTTGGGCCCACATTCAAGCGACCCAACTTCGCAATTATCTCAAAATCAAACTCCTAAAAGATAAGTAGCCAATGACATATCTTCCCCCCCAACACAGGCTTATTGACCAGGTATTTCAAAGCAGAATGGTCTGTGAACATCTTGAAATGACCTTCCAACATGTAATGCCTAAACTTCTGTAGTGCATATACCATCGCCAGACCTTCCCTCTCTGTGGTAGTGTAATTTTTTTCTGCAGACGACAACTTCCAACTAGTGAAAGCAATCGGGTGATCAAGATATCTTCCCTTGGTTGCGCCAGCACCACACCTAGTGCAATTGACGATGCATCCACATGGACATGGAATTCCTTATTCACATCTGGAAAAACTAGTATTGGTGTGGAAGCCATCTTGGACTTCAGCGTCTCAAAACTTGCTTGACACTCGTGAATCCATACAAACACTGTATCCTTCTATAGAAACCTTTCCAAAGGAGCTTCAATCGAAAAATAACCAAGGATAAAATTGCGGTAGTATCCTGTGTTCCCTAGCATCGCTCTAAGTTGTTTGACATTTGTAGGCAGTGGAAACCTCAAAATCAGTGCAATATTTGTGGGGTCAACCAATAGTCCTTTCTTGCAAACAATGTGTCCCAACAACATCCCAAAAGGAGCATTGAAAATACACTTCTTCGAGTTCAGCGCAATCTAATGTTGTCGACAGTGCTCCAGCATCAGTCGCAGTTTTTCCAGATGGTCCCTGATCAATCCATAAACTATCAAGTCATTCATATATACTTGCAGAAACTTCTGAATAAAATCCTTGAATGCAGCGGCAACAGCTTGGGAAAATATCGTAGGCACATTTTTCGGCCCAAATGACATCACAGTGTATTGAAAACATCCCCATTTAGTAACAAATGTTGTCTTATGGCGATTCTCTTTTGCGATCCTGATATGGTGATAGCCAAAAAATCCATCTGTGAAAGAATACATTTCTTGACTGCCTACTTTCTCTAGTACCTCATTAGTGAATGGTGTCGGAAATGGATAATGCACACACGCATCATTCAATTTTCTAAGGTCGACACAAATCTGAACCTCACCTGTCTTCTTGTCTTGGACCACCATAGGACTGATCCATTTTGATTCTTCAAACAACTCAATTATTCCAGCATCTAGCATTCTGTCAAGTTCGTCTTTGACCCTTTCCTTGTATCGTGGATTCAACCGATATGGTCGCTGATTTAATGGTTTCGCATCTGGCTTCAACAAGATCTTCATTTCTCCTAAATCTCCCAGTATTCCCTTCATCTCTAAAAACTTCGTAGGGAACAAATCTTGGAATTCATGCAATAGATCTCTGATCTTTGCCATGGTTTCTTCATCCCAGTAATCCTCGACATTCACAAAATTTGGGTTCTCCTCTGTCCCAATGTTGACCTTCCTAATTTTTAATGGATGATTCATTGGATTCATCGGTACATCAGGTGTTGCGACATTCCAACTCACTGCAGTTTCTAGAATATTGGTTTTCTGTGGATCATCACTATCCTTGGGTCCTCCAGTCACATTATAGTGTTCCATCATCAACTACATAGAATATCTCTCATACAAATCCACTGGATATGCAACTGGAGCTACCTTCAGAACAACCTTGCGAATGAGCTGTAATGCATTATGAATATCTAGATTGATATCCATGAAACTTAAGGTGTGAGTAAAGAAAACCGTCAAATCTTCCCAAGTAGTGATCTCTCTACGCAACTCAGCTGATACATACCATGACTCTAGCATATCATCCAACATGTGGACAAAATCATGGACCCACTCATCCTTTGGTCACGATGCCCACAAGGTTTGACACTCGATCAAAGGACCACCAAGTTCATTCCTCCGATTGTACCTTCCAGTGTAGTACTCTTCTACGTCACCGAAGAGAATTGTCATCAATCTTTGACAATGTGACCATCCAGTGATTGAATTCTTATGGTTCGTACACCAACGTGCTGGAGTAGCCTTCAGTTCTTCATCCAACACCAACAACCGTTGTGGTTTTGACACATTATCCTCAAATGCCAATATAAATTCAAACAACTCAGGAAGTCCTTCATAGATTGGTAATTCACTATCTCAGTCATGACTCGGCATAATGATTGCGTGATCAAGCTGCACTTCCTAAACGACACCTCATGCATTCAATTCTACCAATTCTCTAAAGCATCATTAGAGTTGGAAGATGCAGACCTATAGCTATTCCAACCAAGCTACCTATCGACAGTCATATGGATGTGATATTCTGATATGTTATATGCGTGATCCCATTGTATTACAGCTTCATCCTTTACCATTTCAATATACCTTCATCCTTCAGTTGGATCCATTGGAGTGATGACTCTGATGTCCTGATTCTCAAAGGTCATCACAAGATTCTTAAAGTTAATCACCGCCAAGCATTCATTGGCCCATCCAATCCCCATCAATGTGGGATAGGATCCTCCACCATTAACAACATACATAACATCAAAATTAGCATAAGTCTTCATCCCTTCAACTTCCATGGAAAGGCACGCAACTTGCCCAATTGGTGTTAATCTGGCATGGTTAGCCAGTTGCAGTTGTATGGGGGACCAAACCAACTGTGGGATCCCCATATTTGGCCATGTCTGCCTTGCTATAATATTGACGTATGAGCGTAGATCTAAAATGACTGAATCTACCTCGTAGTTCTCGATATGAATATTCATACGCATCTATTTTCCTGTCTTCTTCTTATGTAAAGAGTTCAATGCGGAATCTCTCCATCTCTTGGTTGGTCGATGTAATAGACACTCAATCTTAGAAAGAGCATCAGGATCTCTTGCCAGCGACAAGCAAATTTCAAAGAAGTTTTTCTAGGTACCATGCTGTCGTGATCACCCTGCTACCAAAGTTGAATCAGAAGTAGTTGGCATCTCATAGACATGTAACTAACCAGGATTTATTCCTATCACGCTGCGTGATTTAAAGAATGTATCCTTCTCCACATTGACATTGAACTACACCTTCTTCTTCACAGCCAACCGAATTTGTGGATGTGGAATATCTTCTCCCGTCATCGCACCTTCACGAGTGATGACAACGACATCAACATCCTGCATCCTGGGTTCTGTAGAGATCGTCGCAACGGTTGGTCCTTTATTTTGGTTCAATGGTGGGTTCACTGGTTGATTCACATTCTAATTCATAGGTTGGTTCTGATTGTAAATCTAGTTCTGGTTCTGGTTCAACAACTATAGAACGTTTCCTTCCCTCCATCTCACAATCAGCTATGGATAGTTCTCAATAGTGTGATCGACAACGATACAATACGTACACTGCAATTGCAATTATGGAAAATATCTCTGATAATGTCCTGATACTCCAAAATTATAACATTGAACTGGTCCACGACCTTGTCCTCCTCCTCGACCAAAGCCTCCACCTCGTCCACCACGGAATCCTCCTTGCTGCTGAAACTATGGTTGATTGAACTACTGCTGCGAGGGATTCAGCTGCTGCTAAAGATACTACACTGGCTTAACACACTGTGGCTACTACGAAGCCATTTGCATATGATTAAACTATGGTTTTGGCACAAACTGCAGTTGCGATTGTGGTACCAACTACATTTGCAGTTGCGGCTACGGTATTAATTGTGGTTGAGGTGGTGGATGTACCACCTGGGACTGTGGCTGTGATTTTTGTACCACCTGATGGTCCTCTCCCTTCACATAGTACATGTCCATTTTTATTTCCTGGAGTAGATCATATGCGCGACAATCCTTATCTTCATGCCCAAAAAATGGGGAAAATATGCAGTATAAGTTCGTCGGCTTCGTGACCATCTTCTGGATATATCGACAATATTCATGTCGATGTCCATAAACTTGAAAAATATGACACCATGGCATACCACCACAACTCAATGGGTTCGGTGCTCCTGACAACAAGTAGTTTCGTAAATCCAGGCAATTATCCTTAGTATGTCCATCTGCGTGACATCAAGTACACCATACTTCATCTCGATGCTCTTTTCCTTTCTTGATATCTTGCAACTGAAGGGTCAGATTCTCCAGTTGTTTATAAATCTGGTTCATACCGACCACGTTCTCACCAACAGGCGAAGCTTCTAACTTCATCATAATCTCCAGAGCCTTGCTCTGTGTCACAATCTTGTGTTGCATAAGTGGTAATATGATATGAGATAGTAACGTCATGATGAACCATTCCTTATGCTAAATATCGCTCATCTTAAAGCTAACTCTTTCCATTAACGTCTTAAACCTTTGATCAAAATCCCAAACGGTTTCGTTTGGATACTACTTAATCTCATTCAGTTCTATGATGTATTGTGCTTCAGATTTTGGTTTTTTGAATTTTTCAATCAATCCTTTTCTGACTTCAGCTAATGTTTTTGCTGGAGCCCCCCATAGGGACTTGTACAAACTTCATGAACCAATCCAGTGCATGACCCCGAAGATTCGTCTCGAATTGTCCTTTCTTGACCTCATCGTTTGTAGTTTGTTTAAAAGTCCACACAGCTTCACACAAGAACCAGTATTACTCGGGATCCTTAATCCCATTTCCATGGAAAAGGGTAAGTTTGCATCATCGCCCACCATCATGGGTCTCCTTCCTACAGTCGTTGATCCGCTACTATTAGAGTGTTATTGACAGGCCGGACACAGCGGTGTTGAACTCATGTTCCTCCTTGAGTCTGGCGCAATGCATGGAGGTGTGGGTATGTTGTTGCTCTGGGTTGACCTTTCCTTGGGTTTAGGCATAGATTGGTCGTCTCCTTCATCGCTGTAGGGTTTCTTTTTCCTGTGTGGTTTTTCTTCGCGACCTCTCCTCTCAGTTGCAACATAACTCTCTCCTGTCCTCTGCCTCTTCTCTTGCCGAAACCTTGCTCCTCCTCTCGTAAGACCACTTCCTTCCTTAGATTCCCTCACAGTCTTGTCGTAACTTCCATCCATCTACCCTATATCATTCCATCCAACCCTCTTCTCTACGATACTCGCTGCCTCTGAACACCAGATTTCTACTACTCGAGGTGCATCTTCAATATGGCTTTTTCGCATATGAGCATCTTAATAGACAATTGCAAAGATAATAGGAACCTACCTCTTGGTCTGTTGAAGAATTCCCTTTCAGCTTCGCTATAGGATTTAGTGGTACCAATAACAAACTCAGTGATATAGCCTTCCAAGATACTATCAAGCCAGACTTCAATAGCCCTTGATGTTTTTTTGTCTACATCCTACAACTCCTGGGTCAATTCTAGGGTCCAGGATGTTGGTTCACCTCCTTGGAAATTTGTCTTGCAATAATTCAATTGCGTCAACCACTCGTACAAGATGATTGTAAATTTAGAGAAAAAGTACTCAGGTGGACTGTTGTACATGTACTGTGCCAGCCACTTATCCGTCGTCAATATAAGGTTTTGATTCTCTTTCTCAGAAAACTCTCGTATATTTTGGTCAAACCAATCTTGGATTTTCAGTCTCGTCGGATGCCACAACATGTCCTTTCTCCTATTCGTACTACGGTCCTAGAAACATAACCATTTGTTGACATAAAACCAGTCGACAGGGGTTCACCTCTCTTTCGACATCTAAACCACTGTGATCTCCTTGAGCACTGGCCTAGACATGTTTTACCCCATTGGGAAACACCTGCAGAGCAGAAGAAGTCTCACCCGAGATGTTCGAGGAAGAGCTGATGGAACCAAGTTTTTGCAGAATAAAGGAGAACCATGTGTCTACTTATTAACTTATCACAACATTATTCCACAGATCCAATCGTTCACCTTATGCATTTAACATAATCATATCATCATTTAACATATCACATTAACATAACTGTTAGAGGAAATTTGGGTTCTAAAACGGGCCTTATAAGAAAACACACCAACAATAAGTTCTTGTGAGATGGAATTCAAGAACCAATAGAATTCCAATAAAATGAGTCAACCATAATGGTTGAATTGACACATTTGTAAAATAAAAAAACAACTTTTTTTGTTCGTATTTTCGACATATCTCCCCGTGTTTTTACTCAAATTTCGATCAAGAGAGCTTGTTGGATGCGGAATTTGATTCTGCATCCAACGAGTACCCACACTACATACTTTTGACGAACCCTGCTACCCCAAAAACAAGAAATAACTGAAAAAATGTGATGATGAAATCATCATCATAATCGAATTCTGCATCCAACGAGCTCTCTCGATCGAAATTTTAGTAAAAACACAGGGAGATATGCCGAAAATACGAACACAAAAAGTAGTTTTTTTTTTTTTTCCTCCAAAATTAATAGATATTATTTTATTATTTTCCTTAGGAGGCCCATTTTATACATCAAAATTCCTCTAATGATCACAACAAAACATTGATCCACAATCATATCTAGTAGTATCTCATCATTCAAAGCATATAAACATCGCATCATTCACAAATCCATATCACAGATACACATTGCATTCACATTTGTATCACAAAAAATAGGAAAACATGAAAACAAGAAAATACACAATGATTATGCTCAATCTTCGTCATGTCATATTAACCTTCACAACAAAACACAAATTCTCCAAAACAGTTCTTCAGTCGGATACATAGATCAAAACAAAGCTCACTAAGAATCCAACCAAGTCGTGTCTCTCAGAGTTCCCAAAGACTCTTAACACTTGCAATTCTACATCTACTTATAGGCTTGTGCCTTTACATTCATGGTCCACTTAATGAACTTTCTAACTACTTCTTAATAGAATCTACAAAATAATGACCACAATCCACATAATGCGGTCCAAAACTTAAAAATATGACCAAAAATACATAAAATATTATGATTCCAACTTGCACGTTGTTTTCCACCTTGCACGGCATCTTTAAACTTGCACAACATCCGCGATGTTGTGCATCTAACTTACCCTAAAACCATCTGCCAACAGATTCACTCTTTCAATCTACCCATTTGTTTGTGGATGGTAAGAAGTGTTGTAATTTATATGGATACCTAAGTATTTGAAAATATCGTTCCAAAAAGTTAGATGTAAATTTGATATATCTATTGAATACAATTGCTTTAGGTAACCCATGCAATTTAAATATTTCTCTAATAAATATGTTTGCAATTTCATCATTCTTATGAGTAGACCTAATAGGAATAAAATGTGATGGTCTGGTTAATTTATCCACAATCGATAGAATCATCTTGCCTTATTGTCATTGATAGTTTGGTAATAAAATCCATAATAATTATCTCCCATTTCCATTTTGGATTTGGAAAAGGTTGCAACAATCCTATTGGGTGATAATGCTCAACCTTAACTTGTTGGAATTCCATACATCTAGAAATGTATTTGGAAATACATTTCTTCGTCCTAGGACAAAAACATTTCTTTCTTGTTGTATTTTTTTTTGTATCCTAGATGTCCAAAATATGCCATCTTATGCATTTCATCCATGATAATTCTTCTCAACTCTAAAGTGTTAGGAACATATATTCTACTTTTATAAATAAGAACCTGTCATCATTTAATTAATAGCCTTCATATTTATTTTCTAAATTCTATTGTTGTAACCCATATTTCACTTGAATGTACTATTAGTCTTCATCAAGGGAATCAAGAAATCTCTTCTTCAAATATACTTTGCAAACACTAACTGCTACCACATTAATCTTTATGGTAAGTGCATCAACATGTCTATTTCTTGTCCTTTTATGTGTTTGATCTTAAATTCAAAATATCAAAAAGAACAATCATCTAACACACTTAACATTTTAAGTTTGGCTACTCAAATGAATACTTCAAGTTGTTATGATCAGTTCTAATCGCAAAGCTCTTTGCCATTAAGTAGTGCCTCCACATTTTTAGAGCATGTACTATTTCAACAAGTTCCAAGTCACAAGTGGTAATTTTGGTCATGTTCTTTTAATTTTCATGACTGATAACATATTTACATAATTATATTGCATGATAATTCCACCAATTCCTTCAATGCATGCATCAGTGCACAAAAAAAACTCTTATTTGATTCTATAATTTGCAGTATTGCGAAAAACTTGTGAGAATATTCTTCACTACCTAAACCCTTTCCTCACATGCCTGAGACCATTCAAACATTACTCCTTCTTTTACAAGGAAGTAATTTAATATGCATTTTTCAAACTTTTCTCAATAAATATTCAAGAATAACCAACAAGACGCATGAAATATCTCACACATGTTACATTATTTGGAGTGTACCAATTCATTGTGCATCAATTATCTATAGACCCACAAATATTCCTTCTTTCAAAATAATGTGACCCAAATAACGAATTTGTTTTCTATAAAGATCACATTTTCTTAGTTTTGCATACAACTTATGTTTTGTTTCATGTTGCAAAACCATTCTCAAATTTTCCTCATGCTATTGTTCATTCTTAGAATAGATAAGAATATCATCTAGAAACACAAGCACAAACATATCCAAGTACTTGTTGAAAGCATCGTTCATAAAACATGTGGATGTAGTCGGTACATTAGTGAGACCAAATAGCACAAACACAAATTCACTATGGTCATACCTCTTTCTAAAGGTTGTATTATGGATGTATTCGTACATAATTATGACTTGATGGTAACCAGACCTCAAATCAATCTTCAAAAATAATTTTTCTCCTTCAATTGTTCAAACATGTCAGCAATTCGAGGCAATGGATAAATTTTATTCACAATGAATTTATTTAGATATCAGTAGTAAATACACAACCTGATTGTTCCATCTTTATTTTTCACATATAACACCAATATTCTCCATGGTGATACACTTGGATGAATGTAGCCATTTTCTAGAAACTCTTCCAATTGTATTTTCAACTCTAATAATTTTGGGGTACTATTTATATAAGGAGTCTTTGACACTAGTGTAGATCCAAGTACAACATCAATTGTGAAATAAACATCCCTTTATGGAGGAAGTCCTAGCACTTCATCTAAAAACATTTAAATATTGCAAGACAAAATAGTCCTCAATATTGGTACGTTTATCTTATGGTGAATTAAATTGGTTTCATACAATTGGCATTCATTTCTAATTTTTCCTCAATTGGAAGGGAGAAATCTACTTAATACAGATTTCTTTTGAAATGACTCTTACTATCCTTGAGTTTCCATATTCATCAATGCAATCAAAAGTTTTATTGTAGTAAACAATTGTAACTTGTGTGTTTCCATCCAGACCATATCAATGAGGACATCATATGAAGCAAGTGGAAAAATATTCAAGTTGGCTTGAATAAGGAGTCCATTTTGATCTAATGAACAATTCACCACCATTTTAGTAGCCTTTTGATTGGTTATAATGGTTAACTAGACTAGCCATGACTTACTATGCTTACACATTTTAGGAGAACATGTTTCAACAACTTTAGGAGTAACATAATTGCCACTAGATCCCATATTATTTAAAATGGAAATGGATTGTTTAGCAATCTTACATTCACCTTCAACCACAGTTGATTGGTGATATGCTTAGAACTCTTTTAATGGAGCATAATTCCTAGGAATATTCCTATCTATATCATTGACAATTGTATCCTCCCAATTGTTATGAACATTTATGGTGTTCTCCTTCTTACGTGAGAAATTCTAGAGCATGACCTTCTACACATACCAAACATTGAATTGGATCCCTATTCCTTTTTCCTGAGGACTTAATTTGTTTGTTCGAACTGTGTTCTTACTAATTGTGTTGGGATTTATTTGGATGATTCTTAAAAAGATCAAGCTTAAAGCATTTATTCCTATAGTCAATCTCCTCCTTCTTCTTATAATTCCATGTGTTGTGGAGTTCTAACTTCTTCTCTTTTTTTTCCCTCTTTCTTTCATATAATAACAGTACTTACCATGTTTAATTTCCTCAATAGAGTTTCAGGTTCATAAAAATCTTTATTTTTCTCTATAAGACTATGGAAATCTACTTAAGAACTTATGTATCTTTACCTTCTCATCATTTATATACTTTAAATACCCCAAAACCTCCACAAATGTCTTCATATATTCATCCATGTTCATTTTTCCCAACATTAACTTATGAAATTATTTGATTTTACTATCATATTATTCATCAGAAAGATACTTTTGCTAGAATTCCTTCTTTAATTTCTTCCAAGCAATGTTTCTCTCATTGAGTTTACCAACTTTCTTAACATGGTCCCACCGAATTGATGCTCGACCATTCATATTGAATATGGCCACTCTACCTTCATGTTTCCAAAGTAATAGTGGACTTGGAAATACATATTCGTCCCAAGAATCCAAGCCTCAACTTCTTGTCCATTTTTAACTTTACCATCAAAATAGACGATTTTTCCTTTTGAAATTATCCATCTAAGTTATCTACAAGAGGCATTTTTATCCTATTTTTATGGGAGAAAATTTTGGCTTATTAATGAATCTTCAAAATATTATGTATCACTAATAAAGAATTCTAGTAGAGATGGCTTATATGTTCCATCTCGTGGAGCTTTTGTGTACTATGGGACCTCCTATGAGAATGAACTTTTGAGCTATTCTTTCTTCTAGCAACATGATTGTTGGAATTCTATCCATGGTGATTTTTCCTATCCATGCATGTAAAACTTTGAAGCAAGGAAACATTCGATTGTTTTTTACTTAATATTTGATTAGCCTTTCCTGATTTACTCTACAATTTTGAATCTATATCATCAAGATCCTTATAGTCTTTGCAATATCTGGAGAAGTATCTTGATTTCAAATGACTATAAATTTGATCAATTTTTTGTCAGAGTTAAAAGTCATAGGTGTCAAAAAATAATTTCCTATTATTTATTCTACACTTTTATTGTAGTTGTTGATTCCTAGATCGAACTACAGGGATTGTGCACAACAATGATTCTATTAGATAAAAATAATCAATAGAAAATTTAACAGCCTATTAATTTTGTTATGTCATTTTGGTCTATCATGTGATGACCAAATCCAATGCAACATTAATCCATTTTCTAGTTGGCATAGTCTACATATGTTTTTCACATGTTCTTTCAAAATATTGAGAAACACTATGAGGGTCAAGGGGAAGGTAACCCCCTTGTTTCCTCCCAACACCACTACAGGGTGGGTTGAGGTTAGTGGCCTAATATTTTTGTTGTAATTTCATAAACAATTTCATACAATTTGACAAACAACCTTGCTATTTTTTCATGTTTTTATGTTGAACCAAGACCCTATGGATGTGACCTATTTTGCATTATTTTTATTACTCTCTTGGTAGATGGATTACATTGGTATTACACTAGTAAATGTCCTCAATTACCTTCACATGGGACTTCTTATGCCTCCATACCTTCCACATGGCACATTTCCCTAGATTGATGGGACAAGTAGGTTCATTGGTTCTAGAACACCCCAATCACAATCTTTTACATAAATAAATAATCCACCAAAGGTGTCAATGTCATAAATCTATATCCATGGGTAACATCTCAACCATTTATAGTGAGTATATGTAATAACCCAAAAATTCATAAAAATTTAAAAATTTTCATGTAACATAAAATGTTCAAGGATGTCATTGCCAATGAACCAATAACTGTTAGCGGTTGTTCAAACAATAATAATTAACAATGAGCATTATATTTATTTAATTTTATATAATTTAATAGTTTATCTTAAAGTACTATGTTAGGGATGTTAAACACATCAATTTATTTTTTATAAGGCAAGAAGGGAATCTGCATCTTAATTTGATGCTAAGTGTGTTATTACTTTCTTTTGTCGAGTAGGAAAGAATATTAGATGAGATTGGGGCTTACTTAGCTTACAGCTAATGCAGTTGAGTGATGCTTCTTTTACAGGTTCTAAATAGGTAAGCAGTTTTGTTACCAGTAAAAATTTCCAGATCGAGAATAATACTCAACTAGCATAGGATAAAATGCTAGTAAAAATGTTTGTTTGTAGCTTGACCCCATAAAAGGTATTGTTGGTATTTCTTAAGTTATTAAACTGCATAAATGATTGTAATAACACTATTGTGAAAGAATGGGTTTAGTGTAGTTAAGTTTACCACCACAATACTTGATCTATTAATCTTCCTTCTTCAGTTATAGACTTGTATTTCACTTTGAGATGGTATATAATAAGGATAGTTCTATTTCTGTCATTAAAACACAGTGGTCTAAGAAGTCTATAAATGAGAAGATATGTTAAACATACTTGCAACCAAAATTTCATATTTCTCGTTAGTGATTGGAATATGTTACTGTTCATATCTGTTTGAGTTCCTTCTAAACTTTAAACATTTTAAGTTAGTGATTCTTCTAAATCATGTATCATTACTTAGTTTTCTTGTATATAAAACTTTGTTTTATTGAGCTTTCAATTACAATGTGTATATTGTAATTTCTAAATGTATTAATATACTAATCCCAGCTCCAGGATTCTTATGATTAGGTATTTCCATGTAATTGGTTTATCTTCCTTTGATTTGTATACTACTATTGTCAATAGTAGGCATTAATTAAAATGAGGGACTCTTATATATGCTAAGGCTATAGTTGAACTATGCATAAACCCTAGTGTAAAAGAACACCTAACACAAAGTCTTTGATGAATGAAACAAAGAATTAAAACAAGGATAAAGATACTTATGCAATTATTTTAGAAGGTTTGACTTGTAACCCTAATGATTATGCAAGATTTAAAACAATACTCCCAAACTATAGCTCAATACCCATAATTTGCAAATGATTTTCGGAGGACATGTGGATGGTGGTTGATGATTAGGTTTTGTGTTGACTTTGGAGGTGAGATAAGGTTTGTCTTAACCCTAATTATATTGCATTTTATTGGTCATGGCTGTGGAGTGGTCGAGATGTGAGCTCGTGGCTTCCAGGCTTGTTGCCAGTCCTTCCATTGTTTGCACACGGGCTTCGTGAGCCATATCAAGCTCCTCTACATAATTTGTTTTCATGCTCTGGCGTAGAAGAAAAGAGTGTGAAGTTTACTATTGTCGTGAGGTGATTTTGACTGTGTAAAGAGTAATGAGGGTTTGGGATATCTTCGCCTTCGTTTTACTATGAGAGTTGGAACTCTGTGTTTGTAAAGAGTGCGATGGGGGTTGTTCACTGTGTGAGCTAAGTTATTGTTGACTGTTCTTTTCCTCCACGAGGGTTTGATCTTTACCTTGCTGTGGCATGAGACTTCACCTTTGAATACTGCACAATGCATTTTCATGTTGGCAGGGCTCCATTTTAGCTTGTGAATCTCATGAGGGAGGCTAGGGTGAGATTGCAACATCAAGTAGTTGCACCATGCCCTTGGTAAGAATTACGATTGGTTTTACTGCTCTGCATAAGTATAATTTTACTTTATTTATGGAATTATGTATTAACCTTCATCTTCTTTTGATTTTGTTTGTGCAGCCTCTTTCATGGTGGCTCGAAATATTGTTAACTCCATCAACAGAGCTTTCATGAAGGCATTAAAACTGGTAAGCCTCGGTTTCATCTGGGGTTTCTCCTGCACAAGTTTTAAGGTGTATTTTGATGGTATCGCTGTGTGTTGTGGTTGTTGGTTCAGCTGTGGTCATTAGTTGCTCTGTTTGTTATTTTTAATTTCTATTTTTAAAATCCCTAGTGGTTGTTTATAAAGGATGAACTCGGGTTCTCTTAGACGAGACTTAAGGAAATAGTTTCGGGCCTTTTCAGCCACGATGAATTTATAAGAGTAAATTTTGGAACTAGCTTTAATTCGTGACTCTTACTGTCAGGAAATTGGGTCATTAGATGCATAATCGTTTAGGGTTTTTAAAGGAAACTTTGATGGTTGTTCTTACAGCACTTCTCATTTTGGTAAAGGGATTTCGTAGCTAAACATATGGTTGTTTAGATTTTGTGAAACTCTATTTAAGTATTGATACTTTTGCTCAGGCTTTTAAGCCTTAACAGAAAATGTGAAAGGCCGTAGGCCATACTATGTCTGTTCACTTTATTTTTAATATTAAAAGGATTTTCACAGCTTAAGGCTGAATTAGCAGTATCCTTGTTTGGTTTAAATTTATGTATATTTTATTTATTTTATCTATTTTTAATGTTATTTACTTCTCGATGGTTAGGGTTAAATAGATCAGTAAGGAAATATTTTGATAGTAGAAAAATTAATAATACTGCAATAAATTCTGGAAATAGGATTTAGAATGTTATTATTAGGTAAATGTATTTCTTTTTTGTAATTTCTGGAATATACAGCTAGGTTTTGGTATTATAAATTTTGATGTTATTCAGTTGTGAAAGAACAGATCTTTTGTAAATCCTAATTATTTTTAATGGTTTAAAGAGCTAGTATTTTTGTTTCAGTAAACCTAGTTTACATGTTTACACAAGTGAGTTAAATTGGTAAATATTTAACCTACATAATCTAATAGGATTACATACTAGGTTTATAATAAGAACTTAGCTAGTTTTACTGTGTATAATATTACACAAACCAGTGTGTAATACCTAGGCTTTTCCTCCTATATTTATTTAGTTTATTTAAATACTCTAAGTAAATAACACAAATACAGTTTAAGAAAAATCCATAAATAATTTACATAAAGTCCTACAGAAAATAACCATATGCATCTTCTTTCATATTTTATTGAATCTACTTCTTTGAAATAAATAAACCTACTGTACTAGAGTACTACCTTGCAGAAGGTGTGGAAAAATATAGTTTAGGTAATTTTTCCTATCTATCAATTAACTCAGAAATTTCTTTATTGATTTACATTAATATAGCTAGTTACAAATTTTCATAGCATATATAATTGTCATATTTATACCTAACAGAAATAAAATAAAAAACAATATACTATATTAATGAAAACTCTTCAACTTTCCAGATGCAGTGAACAAATAAAATAACTGAACTAAGCAAAACCTGGAAGTATAGATGAGGTGACAATAGCTTAAGGAGGCTGTTCATCCCAACCAACTCCTGAGAATAGATGGAATGCAATTCTCAAGACCCTCAAGCTTGTCTCATGGTCCTCCTGGTAGAGTACTGGGTGAGAGATGTAGTCTTGAAATCCTCTGCAACTCCACTGAGTGTTCAACAGTAACTCGGTTATGCTTACAGTAGTATGAACTCAACTTAGAATAACTGCACTAGTTCAGTCTTCAACACTTATCCCCTCAAACTTACTTCAGCTAGTCCCCTCCATCGAATTTACATGTGCACTTCAATCACTCCGAATGACCACAAATCCAGAATGAGCAGCCTCAACTATCTTCAATGGGAATTTTTATTAGCATGGCTAGGTCTTTTGGGTTAGTTTTTACTTAATGAGCCACTTGCTCCTATTCCACTTTCTTGGGGAATCATGACCACAAAAATAGGGAAGTTTCCACTTGCAATAGCTAGAAGTAGTTTTAGGATGCTTCCACATGTCAATATGCTCTCAACCCAGCCTCCTCCACCAAGTGACTAGTAAACACTCATTTAACAACTTCCCTAAGCTGTTGTCTCATTTTTCATTTATTTATAAATAAAATATTCTGCAATACATTAAATTATCCTTGACCCCCCTTGGTCATTAATTACAAACTTTAACATAAAATATAACATAATGTTCCTCAAAAACATAAAATTGTTTTGCAAATTGGGGCATGTGATAGTATAATATTCCCCTCTTCATCTTTTCCTAAAATTCCAAGGATGAATATCAACATTTGATCAGGATCCACAAAGGTAACACTCATCATCCGCAACAAGTGGGTTTCTCTTTTCCTATACCAGTTTTTATTGTGTGAACAACTATATTACATTAGTCTAAATTATCAAATGTAATCTCAATGGGTCATGGAAAAATTGTTCCTACTACTCAAGCTCCTTTCAAAACAATGTGAGGGAGTACATGTCATCTATTTAAATAAACAGGTATAATCTTGGTCATTTATAGTAAGGAACCCCTCAATAAGGTATGTGCATATAGAACATCGTGAATAATCTCCACCATTGATATATTTCTATGACATCCATTTTGAATTATCCAAAATCCAAATAAATGCTTGTAATTTACGATTATCTTCAACATGACATTTTTACAAATTAAGGATGATTGGCTAGATTTATTTAGCTAGATCTAAAACTAAGCAAGTCCAATTCACCTATATATTTTATATCACCTTCCAAATTTTCAACTCAATCTAACCATACATGATAGTGAAGAATGTTATTCCTTCCTCAAAAACTAAAAAAAATCAGCATAACATTGAATCCAATCTCTTATACCACATTTTCATATCCCCACCCAACACTCCTAGCCTCGAAAAACACAGCCGCAATATAGAGATTTCAAATTCCATCCCTCAAAGGCCATATCCCCATAATGCCAACTAATTAAGCCTCCCAAAAAAATATTAGAGTTAAATAAGATGCATCTAATGCAATATTTTCTTAACAACTAAATGCCCCAAAACATAATTAAACACAATCACAAGTGGCATGAAAAATACATAGATTTTTGTAATATAAATTAACATAAATTTCACATATTGATAAACAACAATAAGACACTTATCTTTTAACAAAATTTTGTCCAAGAAATTGGTTTTGTATGAATAAATTTTCACAGAACCATATGTATATAGCGCATATACCAACCCTAAGTTAATCTACGAGGCCACTTTAGAAAAGGAAACATGCTACATGATTCTATATTTCCCCATGCAACCCATCTTCTCTCATATTGGTCCAATTTTCTTATTATAGGTCACTCCATTCATCTCATCTAGCCATCAAACATACACAAAACTTTCTTCCACTATCACACACAACACAAGGAGTGTCTTCCCTTTCTCTACTCAACAGTCTCCCAATAATATGCTTCCCTCCAATGATCTTCAACATGGATAGAAAGAACCCAATCTATTGTATTCTTTCTAGTAATTTCTCACAAGCACAATACTTAGCTGTCTGTTACGAAGAAAACTTCCTATGGCTTGGGGTACCACAACAGATAGAGTAATTGAAGAAATAAATAATTTCCCATATGCAAGAGAAAAAAAACATCTAACACTAAAGGATCTCGAAACATGCCTTATTCCAGATGGTTGATGTAGATCCCCATTGAGCTTTTCCACTCTCGCTTGTATTAGCAATTTGCTCTCTCAACATTCAGAAAACAAGACACGCATGCTATATAATGGTGTTAGACCTACTATAGCATATATAATCAATAACATATAAGAATTTAAAAGCATCCATGGATTCAATACTCATTTAAATGCACATTATTGGGTAGGAAAAGATATTTCTATTAATATAAATCAAAGATTACAATAGTGATAACCTTTGTCGGCATGTCTGCGAACTGGAGAAACTAAGTCCTCCACCTGGGCCTCCACCACCTCAATCCTCCATATCTCGATAGCAAGATCACAAGAAAAGGCAAGATTAGGAAGAATACAAAGTGCTCCAAGGGACAAAGGGATGCAGACTCAAGTATAAGCTCCGGCAACAATGGACTATAGTTTTCTTGCTCTTCAATTCCTCCCTTTTCAATGTATCCAAAGGGTTCCTTATATAGTGCTTCAATGAGGTAATGGAAGGTCAAATTCGAGCGATATCAAGGCATATGGAAGGTCAAGAGACAAGTGACTTAGATCTACATCAAGGAAAACTCCAAAACTATTTGGCCTTTTGCACACATCTCGTTGTACGTGGGTTTCAGGTTCATATCCGCGTATATACACGAGAATAGGTTTAAAATTCATGTATAGCAAATAATGCATGTTTCTAGGGATGATATTGGAAACATAAAAGGTAAAAAAATGGTCCATGGGGTCCAAAGAGTCTGCAGAGGGATAGGGAAGGCCATAAAGGTGCGATCCACCATGCATGGTAAAATCAGCTATAACAGATGCCCCCTAATGTGTGAGGTCAGAGGGGTGATACGATGGATGAACTACATTATAAGTCCATCCCAGAAGTGGAGTGATGAAGAACCCGGTGGAAGAACCAGCCATCCAACAGTATAATACAATAATCAAACTCTACACATAACTGCAAGTACATATAGCAGTCTCAGATACATAAGAGTACAATGGCCATGAATAGGCATGATACAAAATATGACATGTGTGGTCATCACCACGTACAATATAGATAGATAAAAATATCCATGATGAAGATATACAAAGGATCATGATCTCCATGAAAGCTGAAGATATATAATGGATCAAGATCTCCATAATGGCTAAAGATATCTGGCATATACTAGAATCAAGTCATGAGAGCTGAAATCTTATGAACACTGGCACAATCAAGGAGGTGGCATATATGAAATGCCACCAATCTATAAGTTCTTCTACATAATCTGTTGTGAGTACATGTCCTACTATGTGAATAAAGGTGTCGAGGTCGAACATAGTAGTCCATCGTCTGATTACCAGTCATTGATGTATACCGTTAACAGATGCGAGATCACCCACCGATAATGAAAATGGGAATCAAGGTACTAGAGTGCAAACTACCAAGTGTGAATAAATGTTTTGAGGTCTAACACTTGAGTGAATACATCGATCAGGGTACATTGATGTATTCCCAAAATTGTCGATGGCGAGAGAACCTAGCACTGATGACTGCAAGTCTCAAGGCACTCTAAATGAGTCTAGATTCCTATCCCAGAATAAATGATCTGAATTCTATGGGGTGAAATCTGCTGGAAGGAGAGAAATAAGGCATCCCTCATCATCCAACACGAGGTACTTAGCAAAGTTGTATAATGTGTATGAACTAGTATCAGTACCGGGAATGGCCGACATGCAAAGTCAAGCGAACAGAGGAATTGCTGACTCAGGTTTCAACTTCCTTTGAACAAGAGCATAAAGGTGAATGGTGACTGAATGTAAGAAGCATAGACTCAATATACAAAACTGGGACATCTCTGCGACACATGAGGCATCGATAGAGGCTCCATAGGGACTGGAAGCTTAACCAGTCAGTGGAGATAAACTCAGATAAATGAGTATAGCTCCTAAAGTCAAACTATTAACCCAGCCTATGGATTTGATAAATAGTGTTCTGTTCGAAGGCGACACGACTCAACTTCTTCCAAAGATAATATCTTTTCTTGTCCGGATTTTTGGTTTTTTGACTTTTTTTTTGGAGTTTTTCAAATATTTTGAAAACCTTGAAAAAGAATAAAAGTGCTTCATAGTTACAGACTAGGAGGATACAAGTGTTAAGGGGCAAACAAACTAGTTCAAAGCAATGGAATGTACCTATGCTCAATGCAAGGATACATGTGTAGGATAATGAAACTCAGGGGAAAGCCCCCTCCTGGTAAAAAATGGGGAATCAAGCTGCAAAGGATATGTAAAATGGCTCTGTGTGGCTAGACATGAGACAAGCTCGGGCTGTATAGTTGATAATCAAAGTTAGGGAAGCCAACATAAGGCTCAATAAGGCAAGCAAAACTCATGATAATGCAATTACAACTTGACATAAGGGATTCCTAGGGAAAAAGGCCAGCAAAAAGATCAAGAGAAGTATGAGGCTCTTGCACAAAGTCATGGTGATACTATACAAAGGACTCCCACACCCTAAGGGAAAAAATGTTGGCATGGGCACCAAATGCAAAACAGGAGCTAACTAGGGCACCCTTGTATGGTCAAGCTCTACCATTCACATCATGTCACTTCTAAAAGCAACAAGAAGGTTCCGTGACAAGATAGAATGGGTTCGTACCTAAGGTTATAATGAAATAGTCATAAGGTCATGCAAAGTGCAAACGGATGTGAAACCTAACCTATATGCCACTTTAGACATAATACTTGAAATCGACACGAATGGGTCAACACCACGGTCAAAACGACGCTCAAAATGGACTCCTACATCATCAAATTAGTCCAAAATGGTCCAAAACTATAGAAAGTGGGTAAAAAATTTCAAAATTTTCAATTTTTTTTATGAATAGTAAAAAATTCAAAAATTCCATATCATTTGAAATTTTTACCCATTTGAGCTCTAAACTTCCAACTCGAATTCCGGGAGCTTCGTCCGGTGAAATTCAACACTGTTTGTTCTAGGTAACTCCTCATGTCCTCCTCTTCCTATTTCATGCAATTTTTTTCAATTTCCATGGTCAATTTTAATTTTTAGGCCAATCTAAGATAGTCGTTTCAGCCCACGTGGCTATCAGGTTTTTTTCTACGTATAGGGCTAACCATACGCAGAAAAACCTCCCAAAATCGTGTACATACACGACTGTTTTGCAAACAGTCACGTATGCGGCCGCGCATAAGGATTTTTAAGGTATATAATGACCAAAAATCAATTTTTATGTGCAGGATGGTTCTAGAATGGAGGGATAGGGAACATGGAGATGTAGAAGAGGATGTTCATGGTGACTTAATGGCTCAACAAGATCTTCGTGTATGCGGTCTATATAAGTTTTGGTGTCTTGGAAGCCTGAGGGCCAAACCAAGACTCCTGCAGATACTAGTAGACTACTGGGATCCAGAATACTGGGATCTCGACTGGGAGAGGTGGTGAACCTATGCTTTTGTGGGCCTGAAGGTGGCCTTACCATCGATGAGTACATTGCAGTATACTGTTTTTCGGACACGAAAAAGGTTGGGAGTCAAATCCTGACAAACTTCATCTAGGTACTAGGACTAAAGGCCATACTATCGGCACTCGGTAGGATAGACAGTCTAGCTTCATTCCACCAGGCCTCACGACCATTGATGTTCTTTTCTATGGAGTGTATGAGACCCACAACGTACGGCTAGAGCACTGCACTATTGAGTAACATGATGCAGCAGCTCAGTGACTGCAAGATGGGCATGGTGAGAAACTTCAGTTTCAGCAGCATACTGAGCACGTTCTTCTTTGAGCGTGTACCTGGGCTAAGCCCTAGAGTGGACACTCCCCCACACGAAGTTTGAGATCCGGCCCAACGACGTTGGGAAAATGTTATGCATAGACTGGGTGGAGGTAGGGTGGCTAACCCCTACCTAGCATACTTCTTTCCATAGTGGTAGCGGTAGATCATTGCCATCGATGACTATCCCTATGTAGGGATAGATTTTTGGGGAGATCTAGACATGCCCCTACCACCAGGAGCGGCATATGGTGACATAGGTAATGAATCCAAAACCCTCATTTTAAGTTTTTTGAATTTTGTTTTGTGTTTTTTGATATATTGACTCAAAAGACATGTTTTGGAGTGACAACACATAGTGAAAATATGTCATGTGTATGCATATGTTGGACCATGGAGACCAGAAAGTTTTCCTTGTCATAGACGGAGGGGAAGAGGAGATGACATCATGGGTGTGGATGCAGAGAAGATGCTCCAAAACATTCACACAAACTTTGTACACTTGACACACAGGGTACCCATGGTGCAAGTCGAGGACTTTCCTGAGGCCATGCAGTGCTAGGTGGTTGGTGTACCATGGGCATGGGTTCGATTATTCCGATGAATAGCTAGAACCGTGGTGTGCTACCATGATCAGAACCCCCCTCCTCCTCCTCAGGCTTAGAGACCTGAGAGTGTTTCATTTTTGTGCTACCGTGTATTATATTTTGGTGGCTCGGAAGCCCCATTTTTGTATTATGACACTTATGTATTATGACGTCACATTTTGGATGTTTAATGAAAAAAATTTACGATGATTGATTTTATTTATTTACATGTGTGTAAAAATGTATGTTTGTGATATGCTTATGGTCTATGAAACAAATGCCAATCTAACACATAGTTAGCATATGAGTCAACAACTTGATTAAAATTTATTGAAACATGTATGTATGTTATGTTCTCAAATTGTCATTCTAGCAATCTCACACGTAAGAATCTTCATAATAATGTCGGATCCCTAATACAATACAAGCCATTAAGTTGTGAAACCACTAACTGCGAATCAAGACGTACCTCAAGAGAGAGAACACCATGTGAAATGGAATCCTACAATAACTCGATAATGGCACTATATTCAGCAACATTGTTCAAATAAGGCTGTAAACATATGCCTCCTGAAGATAATACCTGACCCGTAGGAATATAAATCACCCAAGCAGCAGAAGCTGAGTTTTGAGTGTGGCGGCTAGCACCATCAGTGAATCCTATGTGAGCGGAAGAATCCATTGACATCTGCCATAAGAAATGAAAGCTAATCAGCCCTGGATGAAGATCATGCATAGTAGTTTTTAATATAGAGCCCATTTCTAGGCTCCACCAAGGCTGTCCCTTCATAATCCACCAGCTCATAGGTGCCCTTCTCTAACACACGTTTAACTACGTAAGGACCATGCCACATGGGATTAAACTTCCCTTCCCCCAAGGGTTCTTTAGATTGATCCCATAAAAGGACCAAATCACCTTCACTAAACCTCCTTGGATGGACAAAATTATCATATTGGACCTTAACGAGACGCTTATTTAATTCTAGAGCCACTAAGGCATCCCGACACTACTCATCAAGCTGCTCTAAGTGGACCAAACATTCCTCTAATGCGAAAGTGTCTGGTAAAAGCTCTATAGCTAGCTTCAACGAAGGGATTTCACATTCAACCGAAAAGACAGACTCCATCCCATGTACGAGCTGATATGGAGAGAAATCGATGGCAGTCTTAACCGCGGTCCTATAGGCCCACAAAGCAGGATATAACATGATATGCCCTTTCGGCTTGCTTTTTGCGATGGTTCATTAGAGAATGGACTTAAGTGATTTATTCACTGCTTCAACCTGTCCATTCTCCTGAGGGTAATAAGAAGAGGAGTGCTTTTTCTTATACCCTAACTTTGAAGCTAAGTCTTCCATCATTCTATTCTGAAAGTGCCTACCATGGTCAGTGACAAGCTCTTTTGGAATGCCGAACTGAGTAATAATTTGTTTGAATATGAAATGTGCAGCTATCTCACCATCGGATTTCATCGTGGGTATAGCCTCAGCCCATTTCGTGAAATAATCAACAACCACTATAATGTGATGATGCCCCCTAGTCGAGGCTGGGTTGCAATCCATGAAGTCAAGCCCCCACTTGGTGAAGGGACTAGCGGTGATAATCGGATGTAACGGGGCAGGATGTAAGCACATATTGTGTGCAAACACCTAGCAAGGGTGACACTTCTTGACCGCATTAACACAATCTTTGAAGATCGACGGCCAAAAATATTTCGCTGTCAAGATTTTTTGGGCTGTAGAAAGCCCATATAAATGACCACCAAACGCCCCTCCGTGGCAATAATTCAACACAACCTCAGCCTCATCATGGGTTAAACAGCATTGTAAAATGGAATCTACCCCATGGTGGTACAAAGTGTTATCCACTATAAGGTAGTTCTTAGATACATGATGTAATCGTCATCGCTCATCCCATGAAAGGTGAGCAGGGACCTTCAACGTTTGCAAATATATAATGATATCCCCATAACATGGGTACAAATTTGAGATAAGGAAATTATGCTCATCAAAAAATGTATCATCATAAACCTCCTCCTCCTCCATACTTGGAAAATCCGAAATGAGCTCAGCAAAGATCAACGATTTCTTTGATTTCACCGAAACAAATTCGAGATTGAACTTTTGCAAAATAATAATCCACTTATTATATTTTCCCCCGATCATCCTTCCTGTGAGGACGAATTGAAATGGATTGACATGAGCTACGACCAAGGTCCGACGAAGGATAATGTAATGTCTCAATCTATGAACTACATGCACGGTGGCCAAGGAAAGTTTCTCCACATGAGAATAACAGATTTCTGCATCAATAAGTTTTTGTCTTGAATAATATATGACATGCTCATGGAGCTCCTCATCTTCCTGAACCAAAAACATACCAACCGTCTCCATGGACGCGACCACATAAATAAAAAAAATCATGGCGATAGTCAAGTGGACTAAGCATGGGGGCCAATGCTAAGGCTCGCTTAAGAGCATCAAAGGACTCCTGGGCTTGTTCATCCCAACAAAAAGTAGTGTCCTTCTTTAAAAGACACATAAAGCCTTTAGTCAAATTGGAAAAATTAACCACGAATCTCCGCAAGAAATTTGCCATGCCTTGAAAACACTGAAGATATCTAATATTACGTGGGGGAGACAATTGAAGTATTGCCTCAACCTTTAAGGGATAGACTCTTATACCCTCCTTGGACACAATGAACCCTAGCAAGCGACCAACGGTTACGCAAAAGATGCACTTATGAGGATTTAACCTAACCTGGTAATGGTGGAATATTTTGAATACTAATCTCAAATGATATGGATGATGCACTCTCAGATGAGAATGAGCAGCAAGATCATCCAAATACACTTCAATAATCGCTTTGAGATCATGAAAAGTTAAGGTCATAGCCTGTTGAAATGTAGCTCCGGCGTTTTTAACACCGAAAGGCATCTTCCAATATGCAAATGTACCCCAAGGACAAATAAATGCAGTTTTATGTTGATCCTTGGGTTTGATCTAAATCTGATTATATCTGGAAAAACCGTCCATGAAGGATAATACCTCGCTTGCTGCACACTCATCCAAAATCTGATCAATAAATGGTGTGGGAAAATTATCCTTAGGACAAGCACGATTTAAATCACAGAAATCGGTGCATATATGGATCGCTCCCTGCTTCTTATCCACCAAAATGGGATTTGAAACCCAATCCATCAAGGGAACAGGATAAATAAAACCAGCTTTTAACAGCTTCTCTATCTCAGCCTTAATAGCGGGTGATTTTCTAGGATTCACCGCACGCAAACGTTATCGAATGGGATTCACATTCGGATAGGTTTTAATTTCATGTTTGACAATACAAGGTTCGATACCTAGCATTTCCTCATATGACCAAGCAAATATGTCACAAAACTCTTTAAAAATCTCGGTATAGTCCTTGATCTCATCAGGGGAATAGTCCGCCCCAATGTAGACGTTCTCAACTTTTCTAGGATCACGAGAAATAACGATAGGAATAGTAGGTGATAAGTTCGCCATGTTCCCATCAGCCATCTGACCAGGAGTGATCAATGGAACCACGGGACTACCAATCTTCTCGCTAAGAATCTCCCTAAAGTACTCATGCTCCATACGGTTAAGCTTGGGAAGAAAATAGTATCTATGATGTAACTCTTCCCAAGGTGGCTCAACCCTAGACATGGCCTCAATAATGGCTCCATCTGATGGAAAAACATCATCAAGGAAATCATGTGTGTAAGAGGACTCAACTATCCATACAGGAAACACATACGGGTCCTCCGGGCCTCCGTCCACGAAGAGTAAGAACTAGGCTTTGCAACACAATCAATATTTGCTTGATATGCTATCATTGTTGTAGGCAACGACAAATCCATTTTGACAGGTCCATTCGAAGGACTCGGTGAAGGAAGAATCCAAGGATATTCCATATGGGTAGTGGGAAAAGACACTGACTTCAATGAAGATGAAGCCCCACCAAAACTAGATCCGATCATAAGAACGGGCGCAGGACAACTAAGGTCCCCATAAGAGATGGATACACACCCACACCCACACTACCAGTTTCTGACTAAGAATGATCGATAATAAGGATAGAAGCTCCTGATGATGCACTAACACTCAGATTACAGAACGATGTCTGATCAATCGTAACAATATTTCCATTAAATGGAAAGCATACTACTCAAAATAGAGAAGAGGCTATGGCTTGCATACTATACATCTGATTTAGGCCCAGTAAAAGATTGTAGTAAAGGGGCACATCAACCACCTTGACCTCGATTGCGATGGTCTTCCCTCCCAATTGGACCTTAAGAGAAGGAAGAATCCTGTGTGGGCAAAATTATCTATCATCAAAGGCAGTCAACATTGTAATGGATTGAGACAACTCGAGAGAACCCAAACCCTTCGAGCACGAAAAAGACATCACGGAAGCAGCGACACCTTCGTCAATCACAGTGCATTTGATGGTCATATTAAGACACTCTACATGAATCAAATGAGACATGTAGTAAGGCAAGTGAGGTTGTAGTCCCATGGTTTCAAATTTGATAATGGAAGAAGAGTTATCATCATTAATCCCAAGAGCAGAAAGCAAGGATTTCCTTTGTGGAGGACAAATATGAAGTACTTCAAGTGTGGACATCACACAAGGAGTTTGGCCCAAATCCTCGACAACGGAATAGTTCCGGGCGGCTTGAGAATTAGTATTGTGCCTTGAACACTTTAGGGATCCCTTAGGAATGCGAGGTGCAATTTCAGGTTTATCCGTAGGGTTTTCGATATGCAAAGGGATCTTGGGTAGAGCAGGTTTTTTTCCAAGGTCCGGTTGTGACAAACCATAATATTTCGGATGAGTCACAACCTTAGTAGCACGTACCATGTTGATGCAACCATGACCAGTATTGGATTCCGGCGGATTTTGATCTCCACCCGACGCACAATGAGGATGATTGGTCCTCGAGTTCATATTTTGATTATGGGGTAAAGGATTGGTTAGCATAGCTGGGCCCTGTGCTATGAATCTCAAGGAATCTTCCATATGAGGGCACAAGTGAGTGAGGTGGTCCTCCTTACACAATTTTCAAGGAAACTTAACCTTACGTTTAGACTGATTTCCCCCCCAACATTGCGAGCATTCTTGTCATTAAAATTGGCAATTTCATTCTTGTTCCCACCCTTACAATTATTTTTACCCTTTTTCTTATTCCTTCCAGGCTGCTGGTTTCCCTTCTGGTCCAATGATTGCACAGAAAGTACACTCACCATTTGGGTGGGTTGGGATGAATTCGTGGCTTTCCCCAAACCAGATTGATTAATAGACAATTGGCTCATTTGTTTTACAACTGAATCCATAGGTTTGGCACTTGTACAACCCGCAATTCCATCGGCATGTGGTCCAGGCTTGATGTTGGGTTTGAAACTAGAATGCGGAGCGTTAGGTATGATCTCATACAAAAGTCTGAATTGAGCATAGATCAAATCCAACTCCTGTGCCCTAAAGATTGCTTGTTCCTCGTTTTGGACTCTAGATGTAGAAACATCCTTCGCGATGTAAGGTAACAATGATTTGAGGAACTAATCAAGGAGAAATTTCAGTGGTATGAAGACTTTAATCAACCTCTTATATCTATGCCACTCTTGGATATGGTCTGATATATGTGTGGCTTTGTCTTGTAGAAATGTCAACAAGAGTTTTGTACCAATGTCATAACACACAGGTAGTTGGAAGTGATTGAGGAAAGTCATAGCAAGGTCATCGAACAAAACGAACTCCCCCTTCGGTAACTCTATATACCATTTCGCTGCAGTCCCGGTGAGGGTGCATTGAAATAGCCTTAAATGGATTGAGTCATTGTGTAAGGAATCGGAAGAGTAGAAAAGGTGAAAATTAGGGACATGTTCACTAGGATCTTCTCCTGCTTTTCTCTCGAACTTGGGAATGTCCGAGGGAAGCTTGTTAGGGACATCTGACCAAGCTGGGTCATGAGATACCAGATTGTTCATGAGTATCGATAAGTCAGGTAAGTTTAACGTTGCAAGGAAAGGGAGCCTAGGTTGAGCTGGTCTATGCCACGCTCCCTGATAGTTCTGGTTCATATAAGGCTAGCTACTATAAATACCATGGCCTTGGACATAATATCCTCCTCCTGTTTGACCAGTGTAGGGCTGCATGGAAGAATTATTATGTGGTGTACCTTGACTATGCGGTGCTACAAAGCCATAATTAGACGAGTAAGCAAGTTATTGATAACTGTACCCATAGGGTTGATTGTTCTGTCCATACTACGGTCCATAAGATTGTCCATGAGAAGCTCCATAAGGTGTCCCATGGGATGTCCCATGAGAAGCTCCATAATTAGGGATATGGGGAACTCCTTGCGATGGATCATGAGATGATCCAAAAATAGGAATATGACCTCCCGAGACAACAGGAGGTACTTGACTCTGAGATACTACCGTGGGAGCAGTCACAGTATGAACATGGCTAGTAGCAATATTTCGGCCTGAAGGACCATGTGAATGAGGGGGGGGAAGGGTTGTCAAAAATGCATTCAAAGGAGTAGGGTTTGAGGATGAAGGGACATGTGAAGGGATGTAATTGGTGTTCCCTATGGTCACTCATCTCGGTTCTGGTATCCGCATATGACTACTAACACTAGGTCTAGGATGGACATGTGAGGTAGCTTCCACCACCGAGATGGAAGGTACAATGTGACTAGTGCTCCCAAATATCTCTACATGGAAAGGAATAGGAGTGCCCCCAGGCATAGTGTTAGGTTCAATTTTTGACTCAGCATGATGTGCTAGATCATGTGCAGGGATATCAGGCATGCCATAACAAATATAACTAGTGCTTGTGGGTTCATGATGAGTCTCGTCACCTGGTAACCAATACCCGCGACTTGTGAATGAGGGATCATAACCATAATGTGAAGGTATTTCTGGTGAAGGATCATATATAGGAGTAGAATCTACATCCCCAACCTCATGAGGTGGAGAAGACATCTCAAGAATTTCATCCTCGTTATCTTCCATTGTGTGTGAATCAATGTGAGCCGCCCGGACTGTCTGTTTCTCTCTCTCAAAGGAAGAGGATACGTTGAAGGTGGAAGTCCTGCTAAATGATGAGAACAGAAAAGTGCCACGCCTGAATCCACAAGTAATCAAAAAATGAAAAAGACTCTATCTAAGTATGCAAACCCTAGGAAAACTAGCGTGCATAGAGCATACACCTATACAATGTAAATCCAAATCACAAGCAAACAAGGGTAGGATATGTGAGCTCCCAAATGAAGCAGGTATGTCTCTCCTAGGAGAGGCTTGAGACTCACATACACAATAAGTGGAGGTTCATAACCAATTATAGTGGACCTCAGCTTCAACGCATATAGAGATTGTGCTATTCGACCCCTACCTGGCCAGGATACCTGCAGAATAACCTCTGCGAAGTACCCCCTAGATAACCTAGGTAAGGAAACTAAGGTCACCTCAATATAATCAATGCTCAGGCAGACATTTGCATGTGGGATTGACCGTATGGGAAAGGTAGCAAAGCCCGAAACTCTCGAAAGAACCCCTAGATATGAATACAATCCTCGAAATATCTCTGGTGCTACTCAGTTATGACCAAGGCTCATCCCAATCAATAACTGCTCACACTGCCTTGTGCTTAACACCCTTGTAAGAGGAGGATCCTAAGAAACACTAATTATATAAAGGAATTTCACTCTCTCATCTAGACAGACACATAAATGTTTCGTTTAGTGGTCGTGGAGAATTTAGTCACAATGAACTATTCCAAGACCCTAAAACCTAATCTTGTTGGTGCACCCTATAAAATAAAAGAGTGTAATTCATTTTATTATGAGTTAATTTTAATTGGCTTATTACTAAAAAGGGCAAATGATTGTGCAACTAATGATGTTATGATGCAACAAGAAGTAAAATGCACACCTAACAATCAATGCAAATGCACTGTGTCGAATGAAAAACAAGGTATGCTACTACGTGAAGTGCAAAATTTTCCTTCCAATGAATATGCAATCATTCCTATATGAAAATTTGACTAATACTTCCCAAGCAAACCTAATTCCAATACCATGCAAAATGCAAAATGCAACAATGCATAATGATGAAAAAAGCAAATGCTTTTTTATTTTTTGAATTAAAATGAGAGAATAAAGCAAAAGTACGACTCTACAACCCCCCAGACTCTGTAAGCACTATCAGATAGCACCCAAGAAAAGCACTAAGGTAAAAGAGATCTAATACACTAATCCCAAAACAAAAAATAGAAAATGCAATGACAAGAACATTCTAAAAAAAAATTCAAACTAAAAATTGTCTCTGGTTAGAAATAAAGGTGTATACAGACTCCAGAAGCATCCAAGAAGACTCAACAAATATCAAAACTCACCCAGCAACACTTAATCCTCCCCCAAAAGGAAAAACTCAGGGCATATGCAACTATGTGTAGAAAACCCATGTATATACGTGGATATCCCAGTAAAAACCGCGTGTACACACCACTGTGAAGACAAAACTCGTGTACAAGAAGAAAAAGAGATAAAAAAGAAGGTAAACAGACAAGCTGAGACAAAATTTACTTCTATCAGACAATACTAGGAAAACATGCCCCTAGACCCGACTTAGAAAAAGAGAAATCAGAGTAATTCAGGAACATTGAATTCCAATAAAACCCCCAAAGGAAATGAGTAGGAATTCCTTAGTATGGTCGCCTATTCTATTACTGAGAAAAATTCCTATGGATTGGGGTACCACAATAGATAGATTAACCACATAAATCAATCCTTTGCCATATGCAAGAGAAACAAAACATCTAACACTAAAGGATATCGAAACATACCTTATTCTGGATGGTTGATGTAGATCCCCATTGAGCTTTTCCACTCTCTCTTGTATTAGCAATTTTCTCTCTCAACATTCAGCAAACAAGACAAGCATGCTATATAATGGTGTTAGAACTACTCTAGCATATATAATCAATAACATATAAGCATTTAAAAGCATCCATGGATTCAATACTCATTTAAATACACATTATTGTACATAAAAATATATTTCTACTAATATAAATCATAGATTACAATAGTGACAACCTCTGTTAGCACGTCTGCGAACCAGAGAACTGATTCCTCCACCTAGGCCTCCACCACTTCAATCCTCTATCTCTCGATAGAAATCTCACAAGGAAAGGCAAGCTTGGGAAGAACACAAAGTGCTCTAAGGGACAAAGGGATGCAGACTCAAGTATAAGCTCCAGCAACAATGGACTATAGTTTTCTTGCTCTTCAATTCCTCCCATTTCAATGTATCCAAAGGGTTCCATATATAGTGCTTCAATGGGGTAATGGAAGGTCAAATCTGAGCGATATCAAGGCATATGGAAGGCCAAGAGACAAGTGGCTCGGATCCACATCAAGGAAAACTCCAAAACTATTTGGCCTTTTGCACACATCCCGACGTACACGGGTTTGAGGGTCATATCCATGTGTATACGCGAGAATAGGTTTAAAAGTTGTGTATAGCAAATAATACATGTTTATAGGGATGATCTTGGAAACATCAAAGGTACAAAAATGGTCCATGGGGTCCAAAGAGTCTGTAGAGGGACATGGAATGCCATAAAGGTGTGATCCACCATGCGTGGTAAAATCACTTGTAACACTCTCAAGTATCCAAAGACTATAAAATGTACAATGGGAGATGGATTTGCATAATGAATTTAATTGCAAATTTAGAAATTTCACCACACCAGATACTTCCCTATGAACTCCAACATAAGGGATGATCTGCAATATTAATTTTATGAATAAAAAAATGGACTGCATTTCACTTCACCTGAACCCAACACACTAAGCATACCACGAAAAAATATACCAAACTTATGCCAACAAGTTTCGACCCTTTGGGAACACTTTCCCAAGCATCTATCAAATCTTAAATATCTTTATTTACATCATATTTGTAGTAGTCAATATTTTATATTATCTTATATATTATGTTAAATCACTTAAAAATTCAGCATTATGTTATGTGAAATCAATATGAACCACAAGTGTTAAAAATTATACAATGAAGAAGATAATTAAAACTAAAAATCAAATATGAAATTACACAAATTTCAACAACTAGAAACTTCACATGCGTGCATGCACACCCACACACACACGCGCACACACACACACACACACACACACACACACACACAGAGAGAGAGAGAGAGAGAGAGAGAGAGAGAGAGAGAGAGAGAGAGAGAGAGAGAGAGAGAGAGANACAATATTTAAGCTCTAAAAAACTATAGATAGGGAAACAGTGAAAACTATAGCCACCACCAAAGATCGACAACAAGCAAGTATCAACACCGGAAATTCCTTCTTGGTTCTAACATCAAACTTGTACCACACAACATCTCCACACTATAACCATTTTATTCCTTGGGGTTTACAAACCTTGTACATGTTGCATCACATGAGTACATGGTAAGATAACTCTAGAACTAACCTCTAAAACTACATGCTCATCCTAGGGTTTGAATCTTTAAACCATGGTTGTTCAACTGTTGCCTCATCACAAGCACCAATACCTCCATGAAACAGCAGGGATACAATATTTGAGTCTTCCCAATCAAGGAATCACACCAAACTAAAGGATGATCTGTATTATCTCTCCATGATCTTTCCCTCACCTCACATACCACAAGAGAAAATATCCATAATTATGAAAGGAATTATATGTGATCTTCGTGTATTCTAATCAAGTAGAAACCCTAGTGTTACAACAATATCCATTAGAACCATGTCATGTTATTCTCTAGGTTTTGCATGCATGGCACAAATACTAACATCATTCATAAGAAAAATATCTCCATGAACACCCAATATGTCCCTCTCTCTCTTCTCATATTCTCCTAGGGTTTCCCCATGAAACCTTATGTCATGCTCCTAGATTTACCTCATGAACACTAATTCCTTGCTCCCTACGATACTTCTCCAAAATGATACATGGAAATAGAGTACAATGAAGATAATTGATGCAACAACTATCTCCTCCCTTATTTATACCACAAGTGAGGGAGACTAACATAAAATAAGGACATAGGTTCATAAAAATAACCAACATGGAAACCCTTCATTGATCATTTCACAATACAAGGATGTACATGAGTCAAAATAAGGTTTATCCAACCCCCAAAATGAAACTCCCTCCAAACATGATCCTCCTTAGGCTCTAAACCCTTCCTCCAAGTTGGTGCCCTCTCAATTAAGTTGTTAGTCCAAATATTCCTCTTCCATGTTGATCCACTACCTTAGTGTCCTCATGTAATACATTCTCCTCTAAATATGTTCAATATTCCCTCTACTCTTATATGTGCCATTGTGATCACTAGTCTCTAATTCCACTCATTATATGTGTCCATGCCCATCACCATCCTCCATGAAGTGTGCTACTCAACCCAACTGTCCTCAAGTCAAGTATCCAAAATTCAAGTTGTATATCACACAATACTAAGATATTAGGGATAAGTTATCTCCTCCCGGGGAATAGGGATACTACTCCTAGGTAGGTACCTCACCTAATTGAGAAAACAAAAACCTCAATGCATTAATAATCATGTAGATTAGGGTATCAACCTCCTATAGAAGGGTGCCATGATAACACTTTAACCAAGGTCAAGCATCCACCCAAACTAATCCATCCATATGTCCATGAAGCATTAACAAGGTAATAGGATACATAGACCTCTCCTAGCAAGATGAATAAAATTTTGGATTATTCCCAAAATATATCACTCCTTCTTTACAAGGAAGGTGTTTTCTATAACACCCATCAAATCCCTATGACACTATAACCTGTAACTCTAGTCCCTCCAAAAGATGAAGTAATACTTCCTCATCATGACAAAACAACATATCTACTATGCAAGATTCATATCCATAAGTAAAATTTGTACACCTTAGTTTACACCACTAACCCAAGATATTCCCTCTTCCCCTCTACTGGGTGATACAAAAGAATAATGACCATCTATAACACTAAAGGATCATAACCTTAGATCACTACTTCATGTTGAACTCTAGAATCACTTCAAAACAAGGAATACATCAATGGTAACATGTCAAATTCGATCATCCCAAAAGTCATCTTCACAAGATAAAAGTATTTGGAAACACATCGTAATTAATTCAAGACATGCTACAAGGATAGTCACATATCCAACAAGACTAGGATAGGTTGATCGAATCCATCAATATAGCAAGATAAAATATGTATACATCTCTACCTATTGATCTTGAAATATCAAGCTCAAGTTAAAAGGAAACAACAACCCTTAAAGGACCATCATCAAACTATGAGCATGCGAAATCCTCAAAACCTTTTTCCACTAAAGCAGCAATACCAATAGGGGAGCCTGCATCTGACTAAGAGAATCCTAGAGAAATATTATCATCTTGGTCAACACCCTCTATCTAAGAGAATCCAACAACACTGTCACTGGTTCTCATCACTACTATCATAAGATGCAAGCATATCACATTCATCAATCCAATCCAAACACTGACATCCTTGGAACACATTAGCCACCCATCACAGTTCCTTTTGGGTAGCACACCCACTAAAATATAAATAACATACCAAGCATCAATGAAATATTAGATCCTTTTCCAATCACAAGTGAAACTGTCCTAGCATTGTTATGAACCAAATTTCAAAAATTGCATTAAAATAGAAGGAAAAGTAGCATCATACCTTGATAATAATAAATATCCATTGAACAATAAGAATCTTTGAGGGTAAAATATCCTTTACAATATATTTGATGCACGGGACAAGATGCCATGCATATATAAATGAATCTCTTATATTATAAATAGAATATAAAGTGATCATTATGTAACCTAACACTAATATGACATAACCATAACTAATATACTAATAATGAATGAGGGTTAGGGCCTTAACATCTCTTTAAAAAATATCTACCCTCAAAGCTTGTCATTCAGGGTGTTTCTTTGTGAATTTCTCATGTTCACGTGTAGATTCTTATGGAAACATAATCTTGAACTTGATTGAGTGCTTTGTTATGGTTCTATTCCGAAGATAAACATAATCTCAATATGTAATTGTTATTAATTCAAGAATCAACTTCCCTTCATCTAAATTTGGAAGTTACATTTGCATTGGCATAGTTTGTCCTATAACCTTTTTCAAGTACGATACATGAAAAACATTATGAATTTGCGAAGAAGGAAAATATATCTCATAATCCACTTTACCAATATTGTTGATAATATTGTAGGGTCCATATAATTTTGGATCTAGTTTCTAATTATTCTATTTTTTGAGAGTATATTTCTTATTAGGTTATAGTCTCAAAAATACCCAATCCCCTTCCTCAAATCATCTTTCTCTTTGATGTTAATCTACTTGCTACTTCATCTTGTTTTGGTCCATTTGAAGGTTTTATTTAAGAATTTGTAAATTTTATTGAGTATTTTCCATATGTGACTATACTACTTGTAATTTGAAATGGATTTACAAAAAGGATGTGGTAATAGGAGCTAGATTGTTGATTAAGCAACAACATTATTAACACAACAGAAACATAAACAATAAAGAAAGCACTAATAACATACACATCATGGACACTGTTATTTATCCTCAAACCCCCTCAACCAGGGGGAAAACCAACAAAATATATCCTCATTATGCCCTTGGCATAAACCAACCAAGATAGGTTGACCATGGCTGTACTGGCCACGCCACCATCTACCATTAATGAAATTTACAGATATGTAAACTCATCTTACAACGGAGTTCGAACAACCTATTAATTGGCTTCAATCACATGAATACTATGAGATGATCCCCAATACCATGGGTAGAACTCCCAATTCCATGGGCCCATAAAAACAACAACTAAATTTGGTTAACTTGCTTTATGACCAAGTCAAGATTAATCCAAAATTATACCATTTAAAATTGACTTGGTAATTTCTTCCTCCCCCCATCAAGTTATATCCACTGGGAATCTAACATCGCCCCCCATCACCTAGGTCTACAAATTGACTTTACAGATGTGTTACTAGGGGTACGCATACGTCTCTTGGTCTTACAGTCATATGAACATTTATAGTAATTACAACTCCATTAATAAAAAAATTATACTTGATCATCTACCTGATCATACAACAATAACCATGCATAATTGAACCAAGTACTTGAATTCTATTTCTTAGCCGAGAACAAACTACGATCTTCTCCAGTCAATCCTTTTGCACAGTCAACGTTGAACCTCGCCATCTGCTCCTTTTGAAATGTCTCCATTATGCTCCAATTATTCCTTTGGTTGTTTCTCACACATTCTCCTCAATGTGTCTTCATATGTATTACTGATCATGTCAGATTCTAATCCTCAACAACATATGCATCCCTTTGAATATGAAACAACTTTGTTGTGTATTCAAAAAATCAACCAATCGACTACCTAATTGATTCTAACCATGAATACTAAGTCAACCTGATATTTTCCACTCAGTATACCTTTTTTGAATCCTTAATTGATATTGACCTTGACTATCTTGAAGCATCTCTATCGAATAACAATACAAATTCAACCTCATCAACTAGTTAATCCTATACTCAATCGACAAATGGGTCCCATTAATTATCCGGTCGACCAATTTACCATTGAACATCCTTTGATTCATCGACCATTAGTTAATATACATTCATTTTAATCATCCATCAAGTGTCGACCATCGATTGATATGCATTCTCATCAATAATCCATAGAGCCATTGAACACCTGTCTATCCACATTCACATTGACTAGTAGATCACCTTCATCGATTTGATAGGTCAATGTTAATTGTTTGATTTACCCAACTAGTAGACCACATATTCAAATGCTCCATCGACCATTACTGATCCAAAAATACACGACTTATAATGACTTTGAATGCTTTAACTACAGATCTCATGCTTCAAATATGAACCCTCTAAAACATATCATGCAACCTCAAACTGGAGTATGCATACCACAATTTGCTTCTTCCAATCATCAACTTCACACCTTTTTTCAAATGCCAAAAAACAAAAAACAGTAAAAAAAAATCTCGAGGGTTCCATTCCTCAGACCCTCTTTGCTTGTTTTAGTCATTTACTCATTTATATACCACTATCCCAAGTGTACCCATAAACAACATGCACTAATCTACCAAGAATCCAAACAAATCTATATACCCGCACTCGTTGTTTCTTCAACATACCTTATACCTATCATTTTTGTTACTTATTAGGCCAACCCATCATGACAATAGATCTGACCACACTAATTCACACTCCACCATGCAAATCTAGTTGATTGAAAACCTTTCTTCAATCGATCTCATTATAGAGACTCTATCTACACTTTACCATGTAGATTCGAGAAAGGAGATCATGATTAGATCTTTCTCGTTAGATATTTATAGTCTACCAAGATTGAATACCATGTTTGTATTTCATGGATGTAACAACATCGTTAAAAAAACAAAAACATAAACAGTAAAGAAAACAATAATATCATACACATCATATATGGACACCATTATTTATCTTGGAAACCCATAAACTAGGGGAGAAATCAACAAAGTCTATCTTCATTACCCCATTGGCCTAAAGTAGACAATATAGGTATATAGTAGCTTTATTAGCCATGAAAATCATCGACCATCATTGATATTTATAGATATGTAACCTCATATGACAATGGGCGTTGGTTGACCTCTTAATAGGATTCAATAAAAATAATTAGTATGAGAAGATCTAACAATACCATGGGAATACCTCCCAATACCATGGCTCAATTACAACAACAACCCAATTCAGTTAACTTGTTGTATGACCGAGTCAAGATTAACCCAACAGAGACATCGATAAATAGATTTGAATAGAGACAACTTAATAGATGTGCAGTAGGTGGTATTATACCACCATTCTACTAAAGGAATCCCTTGACCCATTGAGATTGCATGTCTAAATAATAGAAATGAAGATAACCCTATAAACATTTGCTAATTATTTATGTTTGACCATTTGTTTATGGATGATATGTTGATATCCTAACTAGTGTTGTTCCCTTTATCTTCCATAATTATTTCCAAAAATTTCATGTGAATTGTAGATCTCTATCAATTACCATTTTTGTAAGAAAAACATGAATTCTATGAATTTCCTTCGTTAACGAACCCTAAATGTCTTGCCAACTATTGGAGAGTTATGAGACTTGTAAAAGAATTTGTTTCAACTTTGAATAAGGGCAGAAATATATTCTAACCTTGTACCAAAGTATATATGATACCCCCTTATCTAGAGAAGGCCTTGGGTGCCTCTTTCACCCATGGCGGAGACTTTAGTTGGTGGGAAACGACCATGGGGCATGAAGGCCAATGGGTCTACTTATTGGGGTGTGGTGGTAAGGCACCATGATGAGGGGAAAACTGATTGTACACCACATTGAGAACTTGTGGATTCCATCAACATGATATGTGGGCTCATAGATATAGGGGATCTGATGCATTGATAAGATAGGTGTCACTCGGGTGGAGTTCCCAAGTCAATTCGACATAGTTATTGATAAGTCATTGGGTGGACCATCGATAGGGTACCAAATTTTCTTGAGGAATCCCTAACAATCTGTCTAGTTGAGGATGTTGGCTAATGGTGGGAGGGGTGCCTTGGATTCCAAGGCATGTGTCCCTCCATCTCATATAAGTAAATCAAAGGTTGGAGTCAAATAAACCAACCAAGTGAAAACCAAGCAAATTCATAGCAGAAATTGAATTGGGTGCAAGTCAAGGAGTAAGTGAGAGATAGGATTTGGGTGCAGCTAACTGTGACAGGAACACTATAGCTAGTAGCTTGAGGTAGAACTTGGACAAGTGTTGCAGGAAGTAGATGTACAAGTTGCGATAAGGGAAGGAAGGAAGTGACGTGGTTATAGTTTGGGCACCCATCCTAGTAGAATTGTATGGATGTATGGGAGTACTCGGATATCAGCTGGGAACTAGTTGAGCACACTTCTGGGTGGAATTTAGAGAACTAGTTGGGTGTATTTATGGGTGCACTTCTAGTCTCTGATTCAAGCTAAATTCTAGGCACACTTATGGGTGTCGGTTTGGGTTCATCTATTGAATTGAATTGTAAGGCCATTTTTGGCATACCTTTGAGGAAGTAATTTTGGGTTCCATTTAGGAGAATTGTTGGGTTGTGGAATCCTACTCATGTTTTGAAAAAGACTATTTTCATAAATACAATTTAGGTGCACCCCATGGTAGTGTTGTTGAATACATACTTGTGTTAATATTTCGTGTGTATTATTTTCTTGGGTTTCTTGTAACTATATTGGATATGGATAAGTTAAACATACACACACACAAACAAAATATTAAGTGAGAGGCATAGTATGACAAACTTCCTCTAGGATGGTCATGCCTCTAGTAGAGAATTTTGGGTAGTGCCACATGGTCTAAAAGAGGGAACAAAGATTTGGAATTGGGTTGGACTTCTAGCTCTATGATAACTGGTATTAGAGCAGGTATACTTAGTGCTCTTCACCTCTTTCCTAAGAGAAAAGGTGGTATTAGAGTTGATAAAGCATGCTCTTCACCATGGACCAATGAGAGGGAAAGTTGAAAACCGGCTAGGTGCAGCAAGTAGTTAGACAGTTTGTTTGTATATTGGTGCAACTAAGCTAACCAACCACAAAGACACATGAAATATTGTTGAGAGTTCCATTGGAAGTGAATTGATAGGTCTTAGATAGAATGTCGAAATTTACATCGGCCACACATCGGGAGAAGACTTGGGTATACTGTTGAGTGTGCCATTGGCACCACATTAGGAGAAGTATTCAGTATAATATTGGGATAAACATCAACAGTGTGTCATCATATGCTTGGTGTGACCAAGCAAATTAACCAAGGAGTTAAAGATATATCAATGCATTGAGAGGAAGACAGGTCATGGAAGGTGGCATTGGAAGTTGTGATGGCATACTTAGAATGACGGTGACATGAAATCCACTAGCTAATCCAAAAACATGAATGCAAGGAAGAAAAGAACCACTTGAGAAGAAGGACTTAGATTCAAAACTTGTTGAAAGTCGAGGAACTACCCAAGTTGTAGTTGTTTGGAGAAGCAAGTGACACCAAGAGGACATGACATTGTAGTCAATATTTTCTATGAAAGGCTCTTGGGAAGAGTCATTATAGTCAGAGACAATGGTAGTAGCCATAGGACATGCATGCTGGGTTGAGGATATGCACAAGAAGTTCCCAGACCATGTGACACAACTAGAGGAGGATAGCATGTAGGATGGAGCTTACACTCAAGAATGACCAACCCACCAAGTGAAGAATTGGATTTTGTGGATGGAATATCTCAGAATTAAAGAAGATTAGGTTACAACATGGATGTATAAATGGTGAGATAAGTTCTTGAAGGAACTGTTGCATGTGATGATAAGTCTTGTGGAATATTTGGGTGGAGGCTTTGTGGTATTTGATGGAGGTGGCCTTGGAAATCACCTGCCATATTCTTTTCACTATTGAGTACCAACAATGGCCCACTTCCTAAGAGAAGGCAGTGGATCCATGGGTACTAGTGAAGGTGGCTAAAACAAGATAAACATTGCATGGAATGAGAGACATCTTTGTTATCATATGGGTGAAATTTGTGATGGAAGCCAATATTTGTATCCATTCTCTTCTTGCACGAGGGTTGTTTTAAACATTCATTTTCCATTGGGAGGGACAATGGGAAGACATGAGAAAGTGTCATTAGAGGAAATTTCAACTCAAAATGGGCCTTTTAACTTTTATTCAAATTCCATGTCATCATCTGTTAGCCAATGAAATTGATTTAAATTTTAAATACCGTATAGGTCTTAAACACTTTTTTAATATAAATTTGGGGATAGGTATCATAAAAAAACTACTTTTTTTGTTTGTATTTTTGACATATCTCCTCGTGTTTTTACTCAAATTTCGAATGGGAGAGCTCGTTGGATGTGGAATTAAATTCCACATCCAACGAGTACCCACTCATCATACTTTTGATGGACCCCTCTACCCCAAAAACAAGAAATACCTGAAAAATGGAATGATGACATCATCATTCCATTTTTCAGGTATTTCTTGTTTTTGGGGTAGCAAGGTCTGTGAAAAGTATGCTGAGTGGGTACTCGTTGGATGTGGAATTTAATTCCACATCCAATGAGCTCTCCCGATCGAAATTTGAGTAAAAACATGGGGAGATATGTCAAAAATACAAACAAAAAAGTAGTTTTTTTCTTTTCTTCCTCCAAAATTAATAAATATTATTTTATTATTTTAACTATTATTTAATTAATTCATTTTAGGAGGCCCATTTTGAGTTGAAATTTCCTCTAATGTGAGTCACATGCGATGGTTTTACAAGATTAAGGAAGAGGTATGAACCTTTTTTGGGAAAATAATAGTAATAGTTCTGAATTAGAGAACACTTTTTTGGGTGGAACAAAACAATTTAGTTCCAAGTGAAGTGATGGAAATAGCAAGAGAATCGGCCATGAGGATGGATGCATCAAACCATGGAAGGATTAGACTGAAGAATTGGTTGGTGTGAGGTTGACTTGGAATATTCTCACCTACCTTTCCTACTTAGGATATGGTGGAGATTTCCTTTGGGGATGATTGACATGATGAACTGATTGGTTGAGGATGTAACTGAGTAGTGGTGTGGATATGTCTCAAAATAAACATGGAAATATTTGGCTTTCTCATCACATTGGGATACTTTGGATATGTTATTGAGTGAAACATGTTGTGAGAACCAACTGCCACCTCTCCATGTTGAGTCTAGTGGAGGTGATGGGTTGTGATGGTTCCTTGATGGTTAAAAGAAGGAAAGGACTCCTTACTATTAAGGACATTGGATTTGTTGTGTTGGAGGAAAAGGGGATTAGTCACAAGGAAGACTTGCTCCAACTATATTGCAAATACAGGAACCAAGTTTACACACCAACATGCGATCCATTTTACATAGGTTAGTATTGGGACTGTTGAGGCCTGGAAATTCGCAGGAAACAACAGCAAGGGATTCTCCCCAGTCAACGTTCCCAACTAGCCCGTGACTGTTTGGTGTGGGGAATCCGTCCGATTTGCGGTCCGGCTACCGTAGGTCAAAGTAACAAAAATAAAGGTTTTACCAGTTGCGGCCTGGTCCACCGTGTATATTTTTGTATTTTTTGACTTAAAGTATGATATGCAAGTGCCTATTTAACATGCAGATTGATGTAGAATATGAGGATCGGTCACAATGTGATGCGCAGGTTCTTACCTCTGGTCTTAAACTCTCTCGGATCTAAATCGCACAGCAAGAAATTAAACTAACTACCTAACCTATCCCTAGGGAGCCAAATTATCATTCATTAATGAGTAATGTATTTTGTACATGCATTATGAAAAATCACAGATAGCTGATACTTCTTTCAAAACACATGAACATTAAAAGATATTTGAACAACCAGATAGCCAATTGTTTATGAACATTATTCATTACTCATCATGGAAATCTTCATGAAATAAACCAGAGAACATTCATACAAGAACATAGGTTCAAAGAGTTAGAACGGTCTCATAGTTAATGGACACAAAGCTGAAAACTAAATAGTTCCTCTTCAACAAATCCATAGCACAACATTTGAATATTCCACCAAGCTTTCTCCAACAGACAAACTGTAATTATCTATTGCAAAATGAAATAGTTCTTCTTACAATATGTCTTCACAAATCTAACTGGGAAGAATTCCCCCTATTCCCTCTAATTCTCCTATACTTATACAACAAGCAAAACCCTTGGGCTGCCCCTTCGTAACCTTTGGGCTCCCCCAACCGTTTAATCTCACAATTTTGTCCTTTTGTGAGTGCTAATGATTCATACAAACGTTACATTTCAGATTTAACATAAAAACAATTTTATGAAAAGGGACCAGCTTGGTAACTGTCAAAATTTTCCAAGCCTGGGCCTCTGCCTCTATTTATTTTGCTCAGTCATTCATTGGTCTCTTGCTGGATCCTGTAAAGCTTAAACCTGACTTTCTTCTTCTTTTCTCTGCTTCTTTGTTCCTCAACCACTTCCTTCTTTGCTACCTCCCTTCTACTTTGTATTTTAAACACATCTTACTCGCAGTAATCGTCTTGTCATAAACACAGCCTGTTCTCAGACCATTTATCGTTGATAGAGTACACAAAATGTGTCAAAACACACATCTAGTAAAATGAACTTTAATGCATGAAACTCAAAGAAAAATCCGGCGAGTTCATATCCTAACATCAAAAGCCCAAAAGACAGATTCTTTATCCCAAGCAAAGTTGCATATGGACTATTCGACATCCTCCGAAGAAAACACCAAAAATAACACAGTAACCACCATAGGAAAACAGATTGGAAGCACACAAGACAGGCAGGAAAATATTGAGCATCAAGCGAAAACACGAACTCACCTCGACGGGCGGAAAAACTAAGGATCAGAGGCCACAAGGATAATACCTTCCGCAACGCTGGGTGGTCAAACCACTAATTTATCCACGGAGACATCCGCAGAGGAAGCTCGCAATACTAATCGTCGGAACATCGGAGCGATAATGGGAAAGGGAGCCGCAACGGCGGAGTCATAAAGAACAAACCATTCCGTAATGGGCAAAGATCGGAGGAAAATCAAAATAAATGATCAGAAGGCTAGCACCTTTTCCATCAGCAACGGCGGGAACATGAAGGATATCACGCTCTGCCATAAGGCAAAAAATCTTACTCAGAGAAAAATGGCTAAAGATTGAAAGGCTAGTTCTTTTCCCATCCGCAAGGGCGGAAGGGACAAGGGCTAAAGACACGCGAAATGCGGGCAGGAAAAGCTTTAGTCGAAAGTCGGAAGACATCACATCGAAAGCCAAATGACTTTCCCAGCCACAACGGTGGAAGAGAAAAGGCTAAAGACACACGAAATGCGGGCCGGAAAAGCTTTAGTCGGAAGTTGGAAGACATCACATCGGAAGCCAAATGACTTTCCCAGCTGCAACGACGGAAGAGAAAAGGCTAAAGACACACACAAAAAAGGTTAACACGCATCGGCAGTCGGAGTGCTTTATACTTCGGGTGCTAAGCGGCTTTGGGAGCCGCAACGACAGAAGAGGAAATGGCTACGGCTTCCGATTAAACAAAAATGATGCCTGATAAATAGAAAAAATTAAGTGTTCGGAGAGTTTTAAAATTCAACAATGGTCAAAATACATTTCACCTCTGAAACAGCGGCCTTTCAAAAACCATCAGCAAAACCAAACTCACAATCGACGACCCAAACAACCTCAGACACACGCAACCTCCGAAAACAGGCGGAGAGTCAAACTTCTAAAATCATCCAACATTAAAGCACGACCAAAAGGTTCAAAGGATCCAACGATTAAAAACAACGCTAAACCATGAGGGTGGGCCCAAAATTTAAGAAATTTGGGGAGAACGGTTGCAGCTGCAACAATTGTCGATTACCTGGTGAACCTAGATCTCTGGACAATTTCTTCCTTAAGTAACAGACTGTTTGAACAACATGTTGAATTCTTCTATATGTATGGATTTCCCAAATGGAAAATATATGTACTCTTAATCATTGATGATAGTCCGATTTAGGAAAATGGAAACCAAGATTTCAAAGTCAAGATAACTCTTTCGAGGCCAAGAATATGAGTTTCATTTTTACCTCTGTCTTTGGGTAGCTTCCAGCTTGGACACCATAGGATCGTAACATATGGTAAACAGAAATATAAATTTGTTCCTCATTCCCATGCCATTTTAACCCTTTTTTTTTTTTTTGGACTTTTTTCCCTTTTGAGTCCTCCTCATGCCTTTCTTTCTGATTTTTTTTTTTTTTTTTCAGGCTCCTCTATCCATAGTGTCCTTTTGTGTGAGAGAAGAATTTGTTTTTCATCTCACGGATGGAGAGAAACTTTTGGCAACTTGCGATTCATGCTTTTGATACTTTGCTTTGATAAGTATTGTTTCTTTAAGGAGTTTTCTGACTCTTACTTGCCTTTTGGCTTCAAATTCTTGGCATGGGATTATTTATATATAATATACTGTGTACCTTGCTTCCTTTCCAGGGGTCTTTTGTTGTCACCCCCTAAGACATTTTTAAATGTGAGATGGATGGAGCCTTGAAATAGTATTCCAAACCTTTAAATCTTGAGTTATTTTACAGGGATTAAGCAAGACTTCAATGCGTTCATAGCCATTTAGGAAAACTGCTAAACTAGAATAAATTCTATCAGATAAAACCATAATACATAGTCTTATAATCAAGGATTTTAGTTAGTCTAGAACTCTAATTCTCTCCATGCAACCAAAAGCTTGCTTCTTTTTATTGAAATCAAATAAAATTTAACTAAAAACAAACTGAAATGAAGCAAACAAAAAATAAACAACCAAATCAATTTATTTATGTACAAGATAATCATAAAAATCAAGAAAAATAAAATTTGAGAACTAAACCACTAACTGGTTAGTCCTCTACCCACCCCCTGTAAATTTGACAACTTGTAAGTTAAGGGGCTAGGATTGGCTACAAAATGAGAAAGACCTACCCATTATCAAAAATTACATCTACTGGTCTTGAAAAAACTATATCTGAAACTAAAACTCCTATTTTACAATCAAACTCATCAGCCCGTGAAAACCGAAGGAGATCGGGCTGGGTGCCAGATATGTTGCTGGCTTCTTCTGATGCAAAGTTTCCCAGTTCAAGTTCAATTAGATAATTTCCCAATACAGAATTTACTGATTCATTCTTACCCTCCAACTAATTGATATTGTGTTTCATGTAGGGTTCCCTTAAAATTTTGATCTGATTTGGGACTCCTTTATGAGGTAGCCACAATTGTGAACAATCTAAAGCAAAATGCCCATTTAGTCTTGATGACCAGTCTCGATTCAAAATAAGTCCATAACCATCAGATATGTCTGCTATCACAATATCAATGTATTGACAGATCTTTTGATTTGCAGGTAATCGAATCGAGACATCTTCCATTTGCCCGACTACTTTCACATTGGTCCTGTCTAATTGAGTAACCTCCCAGGTAGTAGGTTTAGGCTGTCCATTAATCTTTTCGCAAACTCCCACTCTTGCTTCAACAGTCTCTTTTGCAGGTTGGTTGTTGGTGGGAAGTTCTTCCTCTAGTACTTTAGCTGCTTTGAGATTTTCCTTGACATTACCCGCTTTGTCTTCAATAGGCTTAGCAGGCATGTTGACTTGTTTTAAATCTTGACTGCTAATAGTAAGTTCAGGAATTTTCTCATCTATGTTGCTCTTCTGTGGTTTCTTTACATTTTCTTCCAACTTCTTTATCTTTGGGAGTATTGAATTTTCTTTATTCACCAAGTCCTGGCTCCTTGGTGTCACAGTTGTTTCCAATATATCCTCGTGTTTCAGATCACTTTCCTCTTTGGTATCAAACAACGAGACACAATCCCATAAAAACATGGTATCATTTTCTTGTTTTTCTATGGTCTTATTCTTTTCTTTTTTACCACGATTCCTAGTCAATTTAGAGTCCAGCAGCTGATTCATAACCAATGTCATCGATTTTAACCATTGAGGACAATTCTTTTCAGAATGGGGCTGCTGGTGAAAGGTGCAGAAGTTATCCATACCTACCTCCGTTAACTTCATTGATGCAAGACTATGTGGAGGAGGTTTAGATTGATTGTTGTCTCCTCTCCTTTCATAGTAAGGCTTATATTCTTTCTGAGCCTCCTTCTTTGTTTCCAAATCTATCACCCTGTTAGATAGTTTATGCATCATTCCCAACATTCCTTCAAGGTCACGTGACTGCTCCTCCTTAGGCTCAGAATAATCTTCTATGCTCTCTTTTTCAGCTTCTACCCTTTTAGCTTCTTCATAAGTTTCCAACAATGTAGGCTTGGATTTCATTTTGGAGAACATGGCCAAATCAGGCCCTAAAGCTGAAGTATAATACTCAATCAAAACTTTATTAGAAGGCTTATCAGCTACAGAAAAATTCTTAAGATAAGCAGCAAACCTTTGTGTAAAACTATGCACTTTTTATTTTCTTTCTTTCTTCAAAGCACATAAACCTTTCATCAATGCTGCATGGGTTTTTTGGGCTGCATATTTATTTCTGAATATTCTTTCAAAAGTATCCCAGTCTGGGATTGAGTTTGTAGGCAGATCAAAATACCATGAGGCTGCTGCTCCTTTAAGGGTATGTGGAAAAAGTCTGCAGACTACATCTTCGTGTTCTCCAGCCCTTAATCCTTCTATGGCCAAGTAAAAGCTTTGCAAGTGATCATCTACTATAATCTTTTCACTTGGGTCAAATTTGGGCAGCATTTTCTCAAAATCCTGAGGTAAGTCATGAAAAGGAGGTGTTAGGTCAAAGGTGATCTAGCTCTCCAAGCCGGCTGTGGATTGGACTGTTTCACATTTATTCTAGCCATGAGTAAGGTGAACGAACAGGACACTGAGTAAGAAACACCGTACTTCAAAGGTAGAACCAAAACCTGTAAGTACTTGGGTTAAGTCAAAAGCTTCCAAATATTTGCTGGTGGGGTAATCTTGGGAAAATAAGTTTCCACGGCCAGCCATGCACTGGTGGCCCTCCTTCTAGCACCAAAACTATTGAGGCCTGGAAATTCGCAGGCAACAACAGCAAGGGATTCTCCCCAGTCAACGTTCCCAACTAGCCCGTGACTGTTTGGGGTGGGGAATCCGTCCGGTTTGTGGTCCAACTACCGTAGGTCAAAGTAACAAAAACAAAGGTTTTACCGGTTGCGGCCCGGTCCACCGTGTATATTTTTATATTTTTTGACTTAAAGTATGATATGCAAGTGCCTATTTAACATGTATATTGATGTAGAATACGAGGAGGGGTCACAATGTGATGCACAGGTTCTTACCTCTCATCTTAAACTCTCTCGCATCTAAATCACACAGCAAGAAATTAAACTAACTACCTAACCTATCCCTAAGGAGCCAGATTATCATTCATTAATGAGTAATGTATTTTGTACATGCATCATGAAAAATCACAGATAGCTGATACTTCTTTCAAAACACATGAACATTAAAAGATATTTGAACAACCAGATAGCCAATTGTTTATGAACAACATTCATTACTCATCGTGGAAATCTTCATGAAATAAACCAGAGAACATTCATACAAGAACATAGGTTCAAAGAGTTAGAACGGTCTCACAGTTAATGGACACAAAGCTGAAAACGAAATAGTTCCTCTTCAACAAATCCATAGCACAAAATTTGAATATTCCACCAAGCTTTCTCCAACAGACAAACTGTAATTATCTATTGCAAAAGGAAATAGTTCTTCTTACAATATGTCTTCACAAATCTAACTGGGAAAAAGTCCCCCTATTGCCTCTAATTATCCTATACTTATACAACAAGCAAAACCCTTGGGCTACCCCTTTTTAACCTTTGGGCTCCCCCAACCGTTTAATCTCACAATTTTGTCCTTTTGTGAGTGCTGATGATTCATACAAACATTACATTTCAGATTTAACAGAAAAACAATTTTATGAAAAGGGACCAACTTGGTAACTGTTGAACTTTTCCAAGCCTGGGCCTCTGCCTCTATTTATTTTTCTCAGTCATTCGTTGGTCTCTTGCTGGATCCTGTAAATCTTAAACCTGACTTTCTTCTTCTTTTCTCTGCTTCTGCTTCTTTGTTCCTCAACCACTTCCTTCTTTGTTGCCTCCCTTCTACTTTGTATTTTAAATACATCTTACTCACAGTAATCGTCCTATCATAAACACAGACTGTTCTTAGACCATTTATCATTGACAGAGTACACAAAATGTGTCAAAACACACATCTAGTAAAATGAACTTTAATGGATGAAACGCAAAGAAAAATATGGCGAGTTCATATCCTAACATCAAAAGCCCAAAAGACAGATTCTTTAGCCGAAGCGAAGTTGCATATGGACTATTCGACATCCTTCGAAGAAAACACCAAAAATAACATAGTAACCGCCATACAAAAATAGAGTGGAAGCACACAAGACAGGCAGGAAAATACTGAGCATCAGGCGAAAACACGAACTCACCTTGATGGGTGGAAAAATAAGGATTGGAGGCCGCTAGGATAATACCTTCCGCAACGCTGGGTGGTCAAACCACTAATCTATCCGCACAGACATCCACAGCGGAACCTCGTAATACTAATCGTCGGAACATCGGAGCGATAACGGGAAAGGGAGCCGCAACGGCAGAGTCATAAAGAACAAACCATTCTACAATGGGAAAATATCGGAGGAAAATCAAAATAAATGATCGGAAGGCTAGCGCCTTTTCCATCTGCAATGGCAGGAACATGAAGGATATCACGCTCCGCCATAAGGCAAAAAATCTTACTCGGAGAAAAATGGCTAAAGATCGGAAGGCTAGTTCTTTTCCCATCTGCAACGGCGGAAGGGACAAGGGCTAAAGACATGCGAAATGCGAGCGGGAAAAGATTTAGTCAGAAGTCGGAAGACATCACATCGGAAGCCAAATGACTTTCCCAGTCGCAACGGTGGATGAGAAAAGGCTAAAGACACGTGAAATGTGGGTGGGAAAAGCTTTAGTCGGAAGTCGGAAGACATCACATTGGAAGCCAAATGACTTTCCCAACCGCAATGACGGAAGAGAAAAGGCTAAAGACATGAAAAAAAGGTTAACACGCATCGGCAGTCGGAGCACTTTATACTTCGGGTGCTAAGCCGCTTTGGGAGCCGCAATGGCGGAAGAGGAAACGGCTACGACTTCCAATTAAACAAAAATGACGCCCGATAAATAGAAAAAATTAAGTGTTCGGAGAGTTTTAAAATTCAACAATGGTCAAAATACATTTCACCTCCGAAATAGCGTCCTTTCAAAAACAATCAGCAAAACCAAACTCACAATCAGCGACCCAAACAACCTCAGACACATGCAACCTCCGAAAACAGGCTGAGAGTCAAACTTTTAAAACCATCCAACATTAAAGCACGACCAAAAGGTTCAAAGGATCCAACAATTAAAAACAATGCTAAATCATGAGGAGGGGCCCAAAATTTAAGAAATTTGGGGAGAACGGTTGCAGTTGCAACAGGGACCTAGGAGTGAAAAAGGTGCTCAACCCAACTGAAATCTTATATGCATTGTCGTAGTATGGTGGAAGAGTAATTTCATGGAACTTCACACAAGTTGCGTGCACTTGTACCTCATGAAGCTTGGAAGGTTGAGAGTGACATGTTTTCGAACTTGAAGACTTGTAGAGCCTAGAAGGAAGACAAAAGATGAAGGTAGCAGTAGTCCCTTGTGGTGGTTTGAGGCATGAAATTTGATATTACCTTCTTTTCCAAGAATGGTTGTGTATATAGGATGAAATGTGAAGATAAGAGATTAGTTGCTTGAGGAAGTACAACCTCAAAAATTTGGCATGAGTTGCAATGTGTAATATCTCGAAGGTAATCCACAAACACCTGTGATTTTGGTTATTTGATTTTATGGTGACACTAGATGCCTAGATCATGAAACATGGATATTATGATGAATTTTATTAACATTATCTTATTATAATTACCTATAACTAAATAACGGCTCAACATGGAAAACAACATTGTTGTGGGTTCTTGGATTCCACATGTGAAGGGGTTAGGGTTAGGAGTTGTGGATCACCCTAATAGTACTCTAGTCTTCATAGTTTAGATGTTATTGGACCATGGTGGTCCTATTTTTTCTAATTAATTATTTGCATGCACTCATGCAACCATATGTCATGCAGCATGCAACATGCACCCATGCAACCATGCACATGCGCATTCACTCATGCACATGCACTCATGCACACATGCACTCATGCATCATGAACCCATGCACTGTGCACCATGCACCCTAGTAACTTTAGTGAACTGGAGTAACAAACATTCAATTAGATTTAGTGTAGTAATTGGAGTTGTCCTCAATTAATTAGTGTCTATATTCAATAGTAACCAGTCAATGAGATGAATTTGAGTCATCCTCAGTTGATTTGGGTATCTTTGGGTCAATTTGAGTTACCATGAATGAATGGAAGTGAATTTGGGATAATTTGAGTAAGTCATGGTGGTTTTGAGTTAGTGTTGACAAATTCGAGTTAGCTAGTGAATGAGAATGTGTTTGTTAGTGGTTTATAGTCAGTCTAAGTGGAATCAAATTACTCTATTGAGAACTTGAATGGGTCAGTTAGTGGTATGAAGGATCACTCTGTGATTGAGAGTTGTATCTTAGTGGTCTCTTGTCAATCTCTTGGATTAAATTTGAATTAACCTAAAGGGATTTGAATTGCTCAAAAGTTCATTCATTCTTTCATGGTTGAGTTTGTTGATCAGTGCATAGAGTGGCCCTGAAAAGAACAATAATTCCAAAGGATATTTTGGAATGATATCGTGTACACATTTTACACCAATATTCTTGTAGGGAATGAAGATCCTGTGAGGATATTTCTTGATTATTCATTCCTTCATTCATTGAGGGGAGGCGAGTTGTTCATGCCATGATTACTGAGAGTTGGGTAAGCTTGTGAACTTGGGAGCCCATGTATGCTTTGGTATGTGTATGAACTATGTGCTTGGAACAGAAGGATATTGGTCGTGTTTCAATTAAGCTTGATCAAATTTGGTATATTTCCTCTGTATCCACCGCTTGACTCTGTCCTAATCTTTTACATAAATCCTTATGGTGAATGTCGATGTCATGAGGGACCTAGGAGGTGAATGGATTTCCATTTCACTTGGTAGTGGGGTGGAGGAGTAAGTAGGCGATGAGGCTGTTAACACTCATAATTTATACTTTGGTTATGGAAGGATAGTTCCAAGGTAACCTTTCAAACCAACCTTTAGGAGGAAAGATCACTTATTTACTACTAGAGAGGGATGTCTCAACAAATTAATACAATGGTCATAGATATTTTTAAATAGACTAATTTAATAGATAAAAAATTGAAACAAGAGGATACCATTGGGAATGGAGTCAATGAACGAATATTTATTTAAGCTGCAAGAGATTAATGGTTGAACAAAAAAATGATAGAGGAAAGATAAACATCATTTTCTTAGACATTTAGGCATTGCGGGATGGGAGTGGATTAAGAAATACTGTCAATTAACACAGAGCATCATAAGACAAATTTTGTATTAACTTTAGAGGAATAAATAAAAATGTTTGAATCTGATGAACCATAGCATCAAAGGATGAATTCCAATTCATTTACTCTCACTCAAACATGAATGAATAATACAAAAATGGAGTTGAAACGGGAAATACGTTCACATGAGAATATTGCAAATTGGAAGAACAATGACACATGAATCTCTGTCTTGAAATGTTTAAAACTTTTTCCCTTTGCAACTTTATTAATATCATAATTGAAATTACACTACCCAGTAGTATTTTTCTCTCACAAATCTAACCCCAAGTACATTACAAATCATAAACTATATAGAGCACTACCTTAACAAATTGTTCCTATCTTCTAGAATACAAACCCAATCTACATACTAAAAATAGAACTAGGTTGCAAGAAATCTGGAAATTTTTTCCAAGTATCTCAAGTTGTTGGAGCTGCTGGAATCAAATTCATTGGATTTGAAATGATCATTTGACACATGTCCTCTATTGTCTCCCTATAAATCTGGAAAAAAAAAATCTTTAATATCTTAGGTATCAAAATTTGGAAATATTACCTTAAATCAAATCTGATTTTCCATATCCACCTCATAAATATTTGGGAACAAAATATTTCCCAAATCAATTTCCAAATTTTCCCATATCCACTCTTGAAAAATCAATTTTCAAATATTTGGGAATAAAAAATATCCATTAAAATCAATTTTGGCCTTGGTTTTTGAAAACCACATCTTCCATTAAAAATCATGTCTTGTAATATTTCTCCATTCACTTTGCATTTATTTATGAATTTCATAAATGAAATTCAAAAATAATTTCTCAAAACCATTCATTGTTTCTGAAAACCATTTATTGTTTTTCCCATATCTTGTAATTTGAATTTAATTGTTTATGATGTTGGTTGTGGAGCCTAATCTTCCAGATCCAGAGATATTATTCAGTTGTGATTGTAACCCAGGAGTACTGTACCGCCCCCGAGAAAATTTTTGGGATGTGTGTTGGCCAATAGTATTGCAGACCCATGGTAGAATTTTCCCATTGTATTTCCCTTATAAAAGAAAGCATTGTAAAACGACTGAGTATGGTATTGTATTGGAAGAGAGACCGTGAGAGCATGAAGAGGAAGTGCAACGGGTTTGTTGGAGGGTGTATCCTTCATCTTTCTGGACTGTAATAAAAGGACTGACAATTTCTTTATGGACGTAGCCCATTGTTTGGGTGAACCACGCTATATTTGTGTCTCTTTGTAATGTTTTAATGTGTTTTGCATCTTGTTTATTGCTTTAACTGTATATCTGTTATTGCTCTGCGGTCCTGTTTTCTAACAATTGGTATTAGATCCAAAAAGGTCTATTTGGTTGGTAAACTCACAGGAAAGAAGGGTTTCTGGTTCAAGTGGGAGCAATGGCGGAAGAAGGAAAGTTTAGTGTCGAGAAATTTAATGGCCAAAACTATCAGTTATGGAAGATGCAAATGGAGGACTATCTGTACCAGAAGGATTTGTACCTGCTGATGGGTGAAAAATCAAAACAGTAGGTGGCTATGAAGGATGAAGAATGGGAGGTTCTTAATAGAAAGGCATTGGGAACAATACGACTGTTCCTGTCTTTGTCAGTGGCCTTCAATATTTCGAAAGAAAAAACAATAGAGGGTGTGATGAGTGCATTGAGTAATCTCTATGAAAAACCCTCGGCTTCTAACAAGGTATTTTAATGAAGCGTTTATTTAATATGAAGATGTCAGAAGGTGGATTTGTTGCTGGCCATTTAAATGAGTTTAATACACTTACCAGTCAGTTAAGTTCTGTAAAAGTGAACTTTGATGATGAGGTTAGGGCTCTTCTAATCTTGTGCTCATTGCCAGAAAGCTGGAATAGCTTGGTCATGGATGTAAGTAACTCTGACCCTAGTTCAAACACTCTTAAGTTTGATGATGTTGTTGGCGTTATTCTTAGTGAGGAAATGCGAAGAAAAAGCACAGGTGAGACATCAGGTAATGCGTTGACCATGGAGAGAAGAGGGAGACAAAATGAGAGAGAAAGGGGCCCAGGAAATCGTAGCAAGTCTAAAAAGGGAAGATCCAAGTCCAGATTCAGAAAAATAGAGTGTTGGAACTGTGGTAAGAAAGGACATCTGAAGAAAGACTACAGAGCTCCAAAGAAAAAAGGAGATAGACAGCAAGAGACTACTCAGGAAGTGAATGTAGCAGGTGATGTATTACAAGATGCTTTGATTATTGCATTAGATAATACTAGTGATTACTGTGTAGTAGATTCAAGGGCTTCATGTCATGGTACACCCCATAGGAAATTCTTTCATGATTATGTTCAAGGTGATTTTGGGCATGTGCTATTGGGGGATGATGAACCATGTAAAATTGTTGGAAAGGGTAAGGTACCGATTAAGTTAAATAATGGAAGTGAATGGCTACTAAAGTATGTAAGGCACATTCCTGCTATGAAAATAAATCTGATCTCAACAGGGTAGTTGGGAGATACCAGCTGTTTGTCTATGTTTGGAGAAACGTGGTGGAAGTTCACTAAAGGATCAATGGTAATTGCAAAAGGAGATAGGATAGGTACGTTATATTTATGTCCTCATAATACTGATTATTCTATCTCTGTAGCTTCCATAGAAATAGGTGCGACATTGTGGCATCATAGGCTTGGCCACATGAGTGAGAAGGGGATGCAGATTATCCACTCAAGGAAACTGCTTCCTGATCTGAAGTAGGTAAGTTTGGAATTATGTGAGAACTGTGTTTATGGAAAACATGAGAGAGTTAGATTTCTCAGGGTTGGGAAACAAAAGAAGAGTGAAAAGTTAGAGCTTATCCATACATATGTATGGGGACCAGCTTAGGTACAATATCTTGGTGGCTCTCGTTATTATGTTACTTTTATTGATGATGCAACTAGAAAAACTTGGGTTTATTGCATTAGAAAAAAATTTGATGTGTTTGATACTTTTAAGAAGTGTAAATATTTGGCTGATAATGAGATAGGGAAAAGGTTTAAATGTCTTAGATCTGATAATGGAGGCGAGTACTACAGCAAGAATTTTGACAACTATTGTTCACACAATGGGATTCGTAGAGAGAAAATAGTCCCTAGAACACCCCAAGAAAATGGTGTGTCAGAAATAATGAACAGAATGATCATGGAGCATGCAAGGTGTATGAGATTGCATGTAGGGTTACACTTACAGTTTTGGACTGATGGTGTAAACACTGTTGTTTATTTAAACAGAGGGCCTTCAAGCGCTTTGGATGGTGGCATTCCAGAGGAGGCATGGACAGGTAAACAGGTAAAATACTCATTTCTAAGAACTTTTGGTTGTGAAGCATTTGTCCATATTGATAAAGATGATAGAACAAATCTTGAGGCTAAATCCAAGAAATGTACCTTTATTGGATACAGGGTTGATGATTTTGGTTATCGCTTATGGGCTCTTAAAAATCACAAAATAATTAGGAGTAGAGATGTAGTATTCAATGAAAAGGTCATGTACAAAGATCAGTTGCAAGGAAAGAAAGAAGAAAAGGAAAACATAGAGTACACAGTGCTTGATGAAATCAAAGAAAATGAAGTTCCAAAAGCACCAGAAAATCAAGAGCAGTAGCAGGTACCTGAAACTCCTGCAACTGTAAGAAAGTCTACCAGGTTAAGTAGGCCCCCTGAACGATTCTCTACTTCACTGTATTATTTATTGATGACTGATTCTGGTGAACCAGAATGTTTTGAAGAAGCAATGCAAGTAGAAACTAGAAAGAAGTGGGAGCAAGGCATGGATGAGGGGATGCACTCATTGGTAAGAAACCAAACTTGGGATCTTGTTAAGTTGCCTGCAGAAAAAAGGGCATTGCAGAATAAATGGGTTTACAAGTTGAAGGAAGAATATGGAGGAAAGAAGCGGTACAAGGCTAGACTTGTTGTAAAGGGGTTTGCACAAAAGAAAGGTATAGACTTTGATGAAATATTTTCTTCTGTTGTTAAAATGACTTCAATTAGAACTATTTAAGTCTAGTGGTGGTAGAATATTTGCATCTTGAACAGTTAGATGTAAAAATGGCCTTTCTCCATGGGGATTTGGAGGAAGATATTTATATGCAGCAGCCACAACGGTATGAGGTCAAAGGGAAGGAGAATTTGGTTTGCAGGTTGAAGAAGAGCTTGCATGGCCTGAAGCAAGCTCCAAGGCAGTGATTTAAAATTTGATAAGTTTATGACAGAACAAGGTTATGATAGATGTCATTCTGACCATTGTGTTTATTTCAAGAGGCTAGATAACGGAAGATATATTATCTTGTTATTGTCTATGGATGACATGCTTGTTGTAGGGTCTAACATGCAGGATATAAATGTGCTCAAAAGAAAACTAGCTAAATCATTTGCAATGAAGGATTTGGGTGCTACAAAGCAAATCCTTGGTATGAGAATAACAAGATACAGGAAAAATCGCAAATTGATGTTGTCTCAAGGTGAGTACATAGAAAAAGTGTTGAAGAGGTTTAGAATGCAGAATGCAAAACCAGTCAGTACACCTTTGGCCAGCCATTTCAAACTAAGAAAGGATACATGTATAGAGACACAGGAAGAGATAGATTACATGTCCAAGATTCCCTATTCATTAGCGGTTAGGAGCTTGATGTATGCCATGCTGTGCACAAGACCAGATATTCCACATGCAGTGGGAGTTGTGAGAAGGTATATGAATAATCCAGGTAAAGAGCATTGGAAAGCAGTACAGTGGATTCTCAAGTATTTGAGAGGTACCACTTCTCATGCATTATGTTTTGGAGGTTCAGACACTGTTGTACAGGGATATGTTGATGCAGATATGGCTGGAAATAAAGACAGCAGGAGGAGCAGCACAGGGTATGCGTTTACTGTAGGTGGAACACCAGTAAGTTGGATTTCAAAACTGCAACAGTTTGTTGCACTTTCAACAACGGAAGCAGAGTATGTTGCTGCTACAGAGGTTAGTAAGGAGATGATTTGGTTGCAGAGGTTCATGGAAGAATTGGGTAAGAAGTAGGAGAATAGTAGGTTGTACAGTGACAGATAGAGTGCCATTCATCTTGCAAAGAACTCAGCCTTTCATTCGAGGACTAAACATATACAACTCAAGTACCACTTCATAAGATTTGTTCTAGATGAAGAACTGTTAAAACTGGAAAAGATTCACACTAGCCAAAATCCTGCAGACATGTTGACAAAGGGAGTAACCAGAGAGAAACAGATTTCTTGCTCTGTTTCTGGCCTTCAAGCATGAAGGTGAAAATAAGAAAATTTCCAAGTCCAAGGTCTAGTGCATAGTCCAGCAAGTGCAGTAGCGGTGGAGTTGATGTGATTAGTCTCCAAGTGGGAGATTGTTGGTTGTGGAGCCTAATCTTCTAGATCCAGAGATATTATTCAGTTGTGATTGTAATTGAGGAGTATTGTACACTCGTTCCACCTGCCTTGGGGTTCGGGGAAGCACCATGGAAAGGGGATTTTGGGGCAATGCCCCCAATACACGGGGGTTCGGGGGCATTGTCCCCAAGGCACGGGGGTTCGAGGGCAGCACCCCCGAGAAAATGGGGGTTTGGGGGCGGAGCCCCTGAGAATTTTTTTTGGGATGTGTGTTGGCCAACAGTATTGCAAACCCATGGTATTGGGTTAACCCTATAATTTTTCCATTGTATTTCCCCTATAAAAGAAAGCATTGTAAAACGACTGAGTATGGTATTGTATTGTATTGGAAGAGAGACTATGAGAGCATGAAGAGGAAGTGCAACGATTTTTTTGCGAGGTGTATCCCTTCATATTTTTGGACTCTAATAAAAGGACTGGCAATTTCTTTGTGGACGTAGCCCATCGTTTGGGTGAACCACGTTATATCTATGTCTCTCTGTAATGTTTTAATGTGTTTTGCATCTTGTTTATTGCTTTAACTGTATATCTGTTATTGCTCTGCGGCCTTGTTTTCTAACATATGAACTTCATAAAATGAAATGTTTATAACATAAGGTTTTTAAACATTAGGCAAAATATTAAATTATTTAATGTTTTGGTGTTTCAAAAGTTACGGAGAGTGGTTTCAGAATTGAAAGGAGTGGTTTATTCTTACCGCTTTTTTGTAGTAGAATGAATGAGAAATTTAGACGTGGTAAGTGGTTAAAATTCCACTACCACTTCAAAAAATTACCCCTTGAGCTAGTTGAGTTAGCGGAATAGATGGATCCTGGTCATCCAAACTTTGGTCGCTTCCAAAATTAATTATGATGTTTTTCGAGATTTTTTCCAAGACTACATCATATGTGAATTAATTTTGGGTTTTAAATATTAATATAAATATTTTAATACAAAACATTTATATTAATAACTATAAATCTTTTTTAATTTTTGACAAAGGACTTGGGTATATTTTGGAGGCCCAACCATTATTTTTTCTTTTGGCCAAATTTGGAACATCTACCATTTCACTGATATGCTAAGATAAATATAGAAATTTTATCCACTATATCTTGGTCATAGCCTTAGGTATACCACTTTTTCTCTCTTTCAACACATCCCACGGTCCTATAGGAAGTTCACTCTCCTTTTAAGCGCCTTATCTGTTAACTTCTTGGTCATATCAAAACAAAATTTGAACTATACCCTATATTTTTTCCCTTAAACCTCATCCAATCCATTTAGAACAAAATATGTACTAATAGAGAGATTTATTTGTGGCTTCTCAAAATAATATTTTATTGAGTACGATATAGTTTCATGGTGTCTACCGTGTGTCTCTGACTTGATACTACACATAAATCCTGATGGTGAATGGTGATGTACTGAGGGACCTAGAAGGTGAAGGGATTACCATTTTTGTGATGTCCTGAGGGACCTAGAAGGTGAAGGGATTACCATTTTGGTGATGTGCTGATGGAACTACAAGGTGAAGGGGTTTCCATTTTACCTAGTAGTGGGGTGTAGGAGTAAGTGGGTGGAGAGGGGGAAAACCACGTGGAAGAAATTCATGTGTTTGTGTCGCTCATGTTATGGGCCTGATTTTTATCCCTAGAGATCAATTTAGAAGATTCCTTGACCATGATAATTCCAAGACATCATCTCAGGGGTGACTTGCATAGGTGGTTTTTCTTGACAGTGTCTAAGGATGGGAGGAAAGTTGTCTCCTTGATGCCAATTGTGCCCTTATAAAAGATAAGTACTTCTACTATTTATTTAATGTATGCATGTTGCTATACATGTTCCCATAGAGGCTTATATATATCTATAATTATATTTTTTTACATTGTATATATATTGTCATGGTGAATAGCTAACCCTATGTTGGTAAATTGGAATCTCACGGAAGAGGTATGCTATTGTGTTAGACTAGCGATTAGTAACTAGTTTGTTTATGAAATTTATGAGAATTAGGAGACATTATGTTAGGACAGTCAATATGGACATATATGGATTTTATAGATCACATCATCATCCATGGGGTCATGGTTGTCATTTAATGAGGGAAAATATGATCTAAAATTAAAGTCATAAATCTGTTATTTGTGGTAGAGTAGACTGGGTTTTATATTGGGATAATCCTTATGGCCATATAAGGATTTACCGCATCAGGTCACACATGATTTTATAGACTGATAATTTCATGTACTAAATCTGATATGCATTAATGTATAAATATGTTTTAAGGAAATATAGTAAGGATTATCTTATTATGATGGTTAGAAGCTAGTCTTTTGTGGAATTATGTCTAAGGTACAAAATGGGATTTAGGGAATACCATATGGCCATGTATGGCACTACTGGATCAGATTCAATATGTGGTTGAAAGTATGAAATAATTATTATAGAGCTGATATGAATAGTTGTTTAAACTATACCTCCTTAGAAGGGGTACACGATGAATGTTTATGGTCGTAATAGAGTTGCATGAAGGAATGTGGGTATGATTTATTTGGTTGATTAGATGGATACAAGAGGATTCCCATAGGTTTGTTGGGTGTATTCTATATTCTTTGCATTTGCATGTGGAGGAGAGGTGTGTCTGTGAGTGCACTGTTTGACGATCCCCATCGGCACCTTTGTTAAGACCATTTTTTGGCTAAGAGGTTGGAAGGGGATAGGGCAGTGAAAGTGATGGGAAAGGTTGAAATATTTTATATCATATGACATAAAAGAGTGAATATTAGGTTTTGAATGTTTTGAGGGGTCTATTCCTTGGTCTAAAATGAAAAAAATTGAAAAATCCTAAGATGTGACCTTAGAAATAAGTTAAATATGAATAATATGCTCAAGTGTTATATTTTGGAAATAATGAAGGGTGTAGATATACAACAATGAAGATCGATGGTTGAAAATAATTCCATAGAGGCAAGATGCTTTTTTGAAATAATTTTTATGGCTTGTGGAATGGTGTTAACCTGTAGACAAAATCAACGGGTGGAGGAAGATCTACGGTCATCAGAAGTTTCGCTGGTGGAACATGCAAGGAGGAACACAATATTCAAATCAGCATAATTATGTAGGACCCGCATTTTTTAACGATGAAGATTAATGGATGAAGGAGAATTACGATGGAGGTGGATTCTGCTTCCAAAACTTGCACGAGGAAAGTAAGTTTCAAAATCAGTGAAATTTCTTAGATCTTGCACAAATTGACTGTGGAGATCTAGAGGAGAAATAGATCTACGATAGGTATCAATTCCGTTGATACAACAAGCAAGGATAAAGAAACTTTTTAGATATGCAAATTTTTAGTGGGCCTGACAATGTTGAATAGTGGATATTTAAGCAGGATTTTGATCTATGGTCCTAATAAATTCTGATATGGGAACTAGCGCAGAGTAAGTTATGTTGGAAATATGTGGAATCAGGTAGGAGCCTCAAATTTGTATGGCTCAGATCAAACCCCAATCTAGATCAACGATCAGGATAAATTTCGCAGTTAGAAAGTGCATGGAAAAGTAAAATCTTCGGGCTCAACGGAGTGTGGTAGGGGCTGCCCCATTCAATGGTCCTAATGGAAGCATAATCATGATCAACACCAGATACTGATTCCGCTAGTTAAAGATGCGAGGAAGAATAAATTTGGTGAGATTGTGGAATGAAGTTAAAGGGGATGTGAAAGAGAAGGTGCAGATTTGATTTACAAAAGATCTATGGCTTGAGATCATTCCGCTAATCAAACATGCATACTCATATTTTAAGAGAAAATCAGTGAAATTGGGTAGACAAGGCAGAATTCAACGGCTTAGATCGATGTGCATTAAGATCAAAGGCGAATAATTGTTTCGGAAAGGGAAATTACAGGATTCTTAAGGAGATCAAAAATGGGTTAACAGAGGATGAATTAAATACTGCTAATATCAAAGACATAATATATATCTTAACTTGGGCTAGAAAAGTGGTCAATAAGCATCAACATCTAGACACAGTTCAGGATAGGATAGATATCATGGTACACCAGTTGAAGCTTTTTAGATACATGTTTGATCCTCTATTTAAGAAGGGACTCCCATTCTTTTGGGAAGAAAAAGGTGCCATGCTGACACAAAAGGAATATTGGGACAAATAAATGGAATGTATATTGGATCATACAAACTTTGCTGACATGCAGCAATCATTATCTAGAAAAAAAATTGTGGACAAGTTGGCATATGAATTTGAGATGTTTTTTGCTTTCAAGGAAGCATGTGCACATTTGAAAAATTATTCATACCGGGATCATGTAGAGTTATGCATGCTATCAAAGGAAATGTTCACTTTGTATTTCCCATCCATGGACCAATGGAAAATAGTGGAAAATATGGAAGGTCCAAGTGTACATTGCATGGCTGAAGATGTTGAAGATCATGAAGAATTTATTGTTGAAGAATTAGTTAGATAGGAGTTTATTTTTCTTTCTAGAATTAGTTAGTAGTTAATAAGTGTCAAATGACACATGTAAAGGTAGTTATGCCTATTTTTAGCAGTTTATTATTTCAGCTCATGGAGCAATTTGTATGAGAACTAGTTTGTGCAATGAAAAAAGGGTTCGAACATGTTAGATTTGAGCTTTGAAACTTGATATTTATATTTAATAAAATCACAGAGCCGAAGGTGGCCATTTATACAAATATTCATGTGTTGTTCATATTGCAGTCTATTTTTTCCCTTCTTAATGTGAATGTTTTCCTATTATTACTTTCATTGTGTCTTCTTTCATGCCTGAAATGAGTGTTTGATAGTTCAGAATTCATATGTATATGCTATGACTATTGATTTTGGATATTCACAAATATTTTCCACTAAATTTAGCATTGGATTCATCCTTGATAGATGCCCATGTTAATGGACTGTTCATTAATTCTTCCTTTACACCAGACCAAAGCATTTTGACTGTGTCGACTGAATGGCTACCTTGCCTTTGTTAGAAATTTCCACGCAAACAACATTGTGATTGATAAATATATAGTTTGAATCCATTTCCCAATCTAGATTTGTCTTGTTTCAAGCAATACAACAATCTAAATTTTACTTTTATTTCTATATTTGACCATGTCAAACAACCATTGAGAGATCCCTCTCTGGAGAGAAAGAAGCTAGATTTCTTTCCTAAAGCTTGGTTTTGTGGTTACTTTGAGATTACCTTTTTACAACCTGAGGTACATTTTGAGTGCTAACATATTGGCTCCATTGTCAAGGAATGAGAGTTAAAATCATCCATGAGAAGAAACAACAAAGATTGCAAGATTCCAAGAAAGATAGGATTTCTGTGGGAAAATAGATAATTCTGCATTTGAAGAAGGTTGTACATTTTCCTTGGCGACTCCACGTTCATTTTGAAGAATATTTTAGAATACATCCTAGCTTCCAGGAGGGCACACCCATGAGGTAATCCTAATTCTGAAAATTTACAAAGTGTGGAAAACCTAGAAAGTTTGTTTAGACATAGGAGTGGAAAATAAAAAGGTAGCACTTCTCAAACTGAAAGGCCTTTATTTCAAGAAGAGTTCTACAGTTTTCAAGATTTGGATTTGGGAGTAACTGTTGGAAAAACTTTGTGAATATATAAATCTGATTTAGACTTAAACCAAATTGAAATTAATCTAAACAGATTTGAGTCGTACCTATTAGATTCCTTGTGGCACAACTTGAAAAACACTGTAAAAGTTGAAGAAAGTAGCCCTCTTTTTCAAACTTCCAAGCCTCATATTACAAGCCCTGTTCACAGTCGTCCTCACAGTTCTCATGTATTGCAAAATTCATGTGTTGTACCAAACCCACCTAGACCAATGGAAACCAGGTTTTCACCTTTGTCTTTGCCAACCGTTTTAAATGATCTCCCTCAAAACTATTCACAGAGAATTTCTTTATATGATGGGGAAGGAAAATTTAAAACAAGACAACATATGGATAGATTTGAGGATTTTATTGATTTGGAGGAAGTAGATCATGATTATGAAAAAATGAGGTTGTTTGCTCAAAGTTTGTCTGGAGAGGCAAAAAGGTGGTTTAAGGACTTACCAACAAGCTATATCCCCACTTTTGAATCTTTTCGAACATTGTTTTTGGATAGGTGGGAGGAAAATAAGATCCCTTTACAAATACTATCTCAATATAACAATTTAAAGAAATGGGAACTTTGAGTCTATACATGAGTTTTCCAGTAGATTTATGAGGGTATACAATTATATTCCAGCTGATATTAAACCCTTGGAAGGTTCTGCTAAACTTCACTATGCAGATGCTTTTGAAAGTGATTTTGCATTGTTATTAAGAGAAAGGAAATATGTAAGTTTTCCTGCTATGTTTAAAGATGCTTTAGAAGTGGAGGAAAACTTAATGGCTTTACGAAAAATGAAAAATAGAGTAGATGTAGATAGGAGAAGACAAGAAAATAAACCATCTACTTATGCCCCTTCTTCTGCAAATGATATAAAATTTGAGATGATGATGAATACTATGGAGATATTGATGGACATGTTAGCTCTATATAATAGACAAAATCACACAGAAAAAACCTGAAAATTAGATAAGAAATCCAAATTTTAGAATACCACCTCCTCCTCCAAGAAATCAAAGAAATACTGAAGATCAACAAATAAGACCACCATTACCAAACAATTTGGTTGATTAGCAAGGAGAGGAATATCCAATGGAAAATCACAGAACCAAAGGTGGCCATTTCTACAAATATTCATGTGTTGTCCATGTTACAATATTTTTTCCCCTTCTTAATATGAATGTTTTACTGGTATTACTTTCATTATGTCTTCTTTCATGTCTGAAACGAGTGTTTGATAGTTCATAATTCATATGTATATGCTCTAACTATTGATTTCATATATTCAAAAATATTTTCCACTAAAGTTAACATTGGATTCATCCTTGATAGATGCCCATGTTAATGGACTGTTCATTATTTCTTCCTTTACACCAGACCAAAGTATCTTGATTGTGACTGAATGGATACCTTGTCTTTGTTAGAAATTTCCATGCAAATCAAATTGTGATTGATAAATATATATTTTGACTCCATTTTCCAATGAACACTTTTCGTGTTTCAACCAATACAACAATCTAAATTTTACTTTTATTTCTATATCTAGCCTTGTCAAATAACCATTGAGAGATCCCTATCTAGAGAGAAAGAAGCCAACTTTCTTTCCTAAATCTTGGTTTTTTGGTTACCTTGAGATCACCTTTTTACAACCTGAGGTACATTTTGAGTGCTAACATATTGGCGTCATTTCTGGGGAATGAGAGTTCAAATCTGCCCTGGGAAGAAATGACAAAGATTGTAAGATTGCAAGAAAGATAGGATTTATGTGGGAAAACGAAGATTTCTGCATTTGAAGAAGGTTGTACATTTTCCCTGGCGACTACACTTTCATTTTTAAGAAGATTTAAGAAGGAATCCTGGCTTCCAAGAGGGCACACACACGAGGTAATCCTAATTCTGAAATTTTACAAAGTGTGGAAAACCCAGAAAGTTTGCTTAGACATAGGACTGGAAAAGAAAAAACTAGCACTTCTCAAACTGAAAGGTCTTTATTTCAAGAAGAGTTCTATAGTTTTCAAGATTTGGATTTTGGAGTAAATGTTGGAAAACCTTTGGTAGGATCTAAATCTGATTTGGACTTAAAACAAACTGAAATTAATCCAAACAGATTTGAGTCAGACCTATTAGATTCCGTGTGGCACAATTTACAAACATTGTAAAAGTTGAAGAAAGTAAACCTCTTTTTCAAACTTACCAGCCTCATATTATAGTAATATTTTAAGTCCTCCTCACAGTTCTCATACAATGAAAAATCCACCTATTGTACCAAACCCACCTAGACCAATGGCAGCCAGGTTTGCACCTTTGGCTTTTTCAACTGTTTTAAATGATCTCCCTCAGAACTATTCACAAAGAATTTACTTATATGATGGGGATGGAAACTTTACAACAATACAACATATGGATGGATTTGAGGATTTTATTGATTTGGAGGAAGTCGATCATGATGATGCAAAAATGAGGTTGTTTGCTCAAAGTTTGTCTGGAGAAGCAAAAAGGTGGTTTAAGGAATTACTAGCAAGATATATCCCCACTTTTGAAGCTTTTCAAACATTATTTTTGGATAGGTGGGAGGAAAAGAGGATCCATTTACAAATACTGTCTCAATATAACAATTTAAAGAAAGGGAAATTTGAGTTTGTACATGAGTTTTCCAGTAGATTTATGAGGGTATACAATTCTATTCCAACTGATATTAAATCCTTGGTAGGTGCTGCAAACTTCACTATGCAGATGCTTTTGAAAGTCATTTTGCATTGTTATTAAGAGAAAAGAAATCTGCAAGTTTTCTTGTTATGTTTAAATATGCTCTAGAAGTGGAGGCAAACTTAATGGTTTTAGGGAAAATGAAAAATAGAGTAGAGGCAAGAGAAGACAAGAAAATCAAACATTGGCTTCTGCCCCTTCTTCTGCAAATGATGTCAAATTTGAGATGATGATGAAGACTATGGAGAGATTGATGGACATGTTAGCTCTAGACAATAGACAACCTAACAGAGAGCAACCTGGAAATCAGATAAGAAATCCAAATTTTAGAATAACACCTCCTCCTCCAAGAAATTAAAGAAATCCTGAAGATCAACAAATAAGACCACCATTCCCAGAAAATTTGATTAATGAGGGAGGAGAGGAAGATCCAATGGAAAATCAGATTCATCACTTTGATGATACCGATGCCGAAATATACCTTACTGAAGAGGAGCATAATATGTTTGCTCAGGATAATGACAATAATATTTATGAGGTAGATTCAAAACAGTATCAGAGTGGGTACCAAAATTCCATTGATGATTTTTTAGAAAAAACTAAAGTTGAGAAGTCGTGATGTAATGATAAATAAGGGAAGGACCAATCAAAATTAGTCTGCCCGTAGTCAACAAAATTCAAAAAAAGAAAAAGGAAAAGAAAAACAAAAACAAAAAGATACAATTGTACAAAAGCATTCATAAAATAAAGAACAAAAGTCAAAAGAAAATAAACATCCAGTGACAATAGATGTAGAAAAAACAACTTCATCCTTCAATCTGTAGTCTGAATTGTCAAAGATTAAGATTTATATTCCCTTTAATGAATTATTGAGGAACAATGAATACAGGGAGAAAATTACAAAATTGCTCAGGAATCAGGGGGATGATAATCCAGATATTTTAAAAGTGACAGATGACTTTCCCACTATTGTCCTTGGGCCTAAAATTGAAGAAACAGATGAGGAGGAGGTTCCTCCTTTTTATCTGAGTTTAAATGTACATGATATGATATTGCATAATTCCATGTTATCTTCTGGTGCAACTCATAATCTTATGCCATGGGTGGTAGTAGAAATTCTAGTATTGGATATTACTAGGCCTTACAAAGACCGATATTCTTTTGATTCCATAAAAGTAGGATGCTTGGGATTGATAAAAGATATGGTGGTAACCCTTGCACAACTTCTTGCCAAAAGCATTGTTATGGATGTTGTAAGGTAGCTTATATTCCTCCCAAGTTTGGCATGTTGCTATCAATATATTGGGAATCAAAGTTGAAGGGAACCTTACAAATGGATATGACATATGCCACCAATTATTTATTTGGAGGAAACATAATATTATATAAAGAGAAGAGGCTAGATTATGTGGTCAGCAGTCGAGATAAGCCTAAAAATCATCCTATTTATGATGTCAATATTGATTTAGGCTCCTCTATATTTTTCAATGATGGTCCTCACACTAATCCTGAAATCCTTGTACAAATAGAGTTAAAGGAGGATAAGGAATTTGCAAAAAGGGATAAGGAATTTGCAAAAAGGCAGGAATATTTAGAAAAGAAACAGAATGAAGAAGTATTGTGGACTATGTATTTTCATGGGTCCATAAGTAAAATTGTGGCTGGGGTTGGTGTGTACATTATTTCTCCAATCATATTTTTTAAAGAGTTATCTTATAAATTGACTTTTGAGTGTACTAATAATGTAGCTGAGTATGAAGCTCTGCTACTTGGGTNTGGCTGGTGTTGGTGTGTACATTATTTCTCCAATCATATTTTTTAAAGAGTTATCTTATAAATTGACTTTTGAGTGTACTAATAATGTAGCTGAGTATGAAGCTCTGCTACTTGGGTTGAATGCTTTGAAGGATATGGGAGCAAAAAGAATAGAAGTATTTGGGGATTCAGAACTTGTAATAAACTGAGTGAATGATAGTTACCGGACAAAACATCCTATGATGAGGGCTTATACAAATGAAGTATGGGAAATGTTTGGTAATTATTTTACCGAGTAGAAAATCAGAGTAGTCCCCAGAATCGAAAATCAAGTGGTTGATTCTTTGGCTATAGTTGCTGGTAAATTCAAAACTCCCATTTATTCTCAAAAGGAAAAATAAGTATAAAATCAAAGTTGAAAATAGACCATCTATACCAAACAACTCCAAATACTGGGAAGTTTCTGATGTTGATATGCATATAAAGAGATTTTTGGAGATGTTTGATGAATTTGTAAATACTTACATTGATACAAAAAATGAAAATTTAGAGAAATTCTAAGAGGATGTACATACTGAAGATGAAAAGGTTGAAAACAAAAAATTGAAAAACATGTTAGGGGGAAAAGACATAATTCAACTGAAGAGCAATTTTATCTCAAGAGGTATGATTCCCCTAGAAAATATGTTTGACCAAAATGATGTTGCTAAGGATCCTAAAGTTAAACGTGTTGATAACATTGTTGAAGATTAGAATATAGCCACTGAAGAAACACCTCGGGTTATAAAACTGTCCAAGAATTTACCTGCAAAAGAAAAAGAAGAGTATTTCAATCTAATGAAGAAATACACAGATGTATTTTCCTGGAGATATGAAGACCTAAAAGAGTATGATACCTCTATAATACAACACACTATTCCAATAAAACCTGGACAAAATCCTTTCAGACAAAAGTTGAGAAGAATAAACCCCGTGTTGCTGCCTCTGATAGAGAGAGAGATCAAAAAAATGGTTAATGCTAAAATCATTGTGACTTTGAGATTTTCTAAGTGGGTAGATAACTTAGTACATGTTAGAAAGAAGAACAAAGAAATCAAAATTTGTTTGGATTTCATAAATCGTAACAAGGTTTCATTGAAAGACAACTACCCATTACCAAAGATGGATCATATTCTGCAAAAAGTAGTAGGATCTGAGAGGATTTCTACTATGGATGGATTCTCTGGCTATAACCAAATCCAAGTGCTTCATGAGGACCTAGAGAATACTGTGGTTACTACACCATGGGGTACATTCATGTATGCCAAAATTCCCTTTGGTTTGATGAATGCAGGGGCTACTTTTCAGTGTGCTATGGATATTGCTTTTGCAGAAGAGAAAGATAAATTTGTAGTTGTTTACATGGATGATATAACTTTTTATTCCAGGTCTGATAGGGAACATGTTAAACATTTGGAATTTTTTTTTTTTGAAATGCAAAAAGTATGGTATCCCATTGAATCCCAGGAAATCAAATTTTGCATTGGAAGAAGGAAAATTGCTAGGACATATCATTTCAAAGGATGGTATTAAAATTGATCCAGAAAGAGTCAGTGCAATTTTAAAGGTTGAGGAGCCCTGAGCAAGAAGGAAGTGCAATCATTCATTGGACAAGTAAATTTTCTGAGGAGATTCATTCCTAGCTTTGTTGAAATACTAAGAAATATTACCAATATGTTGAAGAAAGAGAATGAAATAAAATGGATATTGGATGTTAGGAAATCCTTTAAATATATAAAAAAGGCCATCATTAAAGCCCTAGTTTTGGTGAGTCCTGATTTCACTAAATATTTCTTAGTGTTTTCTTATGCATCTAAGCATACTATAGTTGGAGTCCTACTACATAAGAACAACTAGAATGTTGAGCAGCCTATTGCCTTTTTCAGCAAGGTGTTGAGAGATGGAGAGCTAAAATATGATATCATTGAAAAACAGGCCTATGCTTTGGTGAAATATTTGAAAGATTTCAGAGTGTATATTCTCCATTCACATATTATTGCATATGTTCCAATTAATGTGGTGAAGAGCATTCTTACTCAACCAAATCCAGAAGGGAAGAGAGAAAAGTGGATTGTTGTACTATTGGAGTATGATCTTGAAATCAATCCTACTAAGTTGATCAAAGGATAGGGACTTTCCAACTTGATGACAGATTCTAATTGTTAATCCTTACAGCTTAAATTCTTGTCCAATCATTCAAACCATCTTAATGTAGGGATACAGGTAATGCCATATTTTTCTATGTCTCCATGGTACACTAATATTGTATATGTTTTTCAAAATATATAAGCTCTTGCAGGAATGAGTAAAACAAGAGCTAGACCTGTAAAACTGAAGGCTGCAAAGTTCTACATCATGAATCAACACCTGTATTGGAAGAACCCTGGTGGTGTGTTGTTAAATTGCCTATTGGAAAATGAAGCTCAGCAGACAATGAAGGAATTCCATAAAGGATATTGTGGAGGGTATCACTCATGGAAGGTGACAACAAATAAGATTATGAGAGCTAGGTTTTACTGGCCCTCTATGTTTTCTGATGTCTATAAGGATACCACTACATGTCATCAGTGCCAGATTTTTTATGGTAAGAGGAAGATGGTTCCACTCCCTCTTAATCCAATTTTAATATAAGCACCCTTTCATCAATGGGGATTATATTTCATTAGGGAAATCAATCCAAATTCTTCAGGTCAACGTAGATGGATTCTGATAGCAACAGATTACTTCACAAAATGTATTGAAGCTATACCCATAAGGAGAGCTACAGATGTTGTGATCATGGAATTTCTTGAGAACAATATTTTGGCTAGGTTTGGTTGTCCCAGGAGAATTGTGACAGATAATGTAGTTTCCTTCAAATAAAAAAAGATGATAAGATTCTATCATAAATACCACATCAACATGAATCATTCTACTGCTTATTATCCACAAGGAAATGGACTGGCAGAGTCTTCCAATAATAGCTTGGTAAGAATAATTAAGAAATTGCTAGAAGAAAACAAAAGAGCTTGGCATACAAAGATTAAATGTGTTTTGTGGGCTGATAGAATCAACAAAAAAAGGGCAATTGGGATGTCACCACTCCAGTTAGTTTATGGAGCTGAAGTTGTTTTCTAGCATCTTTGGGATTTCCTATCATGAAACTGTTGCAAGAGAAGGAACATGAACCAAATCACATGCAATGAAGGATAAATAAAATAATAGAGCTGAATGAGATGAGGGATAAGGCTTATGATAAAGTACAAATACATCAAGAAAAAAATGAAGAATAATTTTGATAGGAAAATCAAGCAAGAACAGTTCCAGATTGATGATTTGGTCTTGAAATCGGATGCTCCTAGGGAAGACAAGCATGGAAAATTTGATCATATGTGGATAGGTCCATACATCATTGCAACATACAGAGGGGTAAATTCATTCATTTTGTAGCACCAGGATGGGTCTTAGCTGAAGGGAGGCCTTGCAAATGGAAGATTTCTAAAACATTACCTGTCCTAAGGGTAGGAGGTAATTTTTGTATCATAGCTTGTATATTTTTCTTTACGTTTAAATCAATATAGATGGTGAGACAAAATATTTGAAGCCCGCAGAGAAGGCCCTAATATCTAGAGGGGTAGCCATATTTCTTTATTTCTTTAGTTTTATTTTTATATACAAAAAAAAAATTGAGGTTTTGAAAGGCAGGCACTAGTATATGGGTTTCATTGTTACCTCGTAGGGAGGATAGCATCCCCAATTGGAGCCAGTTGTTAGCACCATTTTTGGGCTAAGAGGTTGGAAGGGAACAGGACAGTGAAAGTGATGGGTAAGGTTGACATTTTTTATATCATATGACATAAAGGAGTGCATAGTCGCTTTTGAAGGTTTTGAGGGGTCTGTTTCTTGGTCTGGAATGAAAAACATTGAAAAATGCTAATATGCGACCTTGGAAATAAGTTAAATAAGAATAATTCGCTCTAGTGTTATACTTTGGCAACAACGAAGGGTGTATATCTACAACAATGAATATCAACGGTTGCAAATAATTCCGCAGAGGTAAGATGCTTGTTTGAAATCATTTTTATGGCTTGCGGAATGGTGTTAACCTACAGACAGAATCAACCGTCAGATCAATGAGTGGAGGAAGATCTACGGTCATCAGAAGTTTTGCTGGTGGAACATGCAAGGAGGAAGAAAATATTCAAATCAACGAAATTATGTAGGACCCACATTTTTGAACGATGAGGATTGATGGATGAAGGAGATCAACGACGGAGGTGGATTCCACTGCCAGAACTTGCATGAGGAAAGTAAGTTTCAAAATCAACGAAATTGCTTAGAGCCCACACATTTTGACGGTGGAGATCTAGAGGAGAAATAAATCTATGGAGGGTATCAATTTCGCTAATACAACAAGAAAGGATAAAGAAAATTTTCAGATATGTGGAATTTGGTAGGCCTGGAAACTAGCGCAGAGTAATTTATGTTGGAAATATGTGGAATTGGGAAGGAGCCTCAAATTTCGACGGATTAGATCAAACCCCGATCTGGATCGATGATCAAGATAAATTAAGCAATTGGAAAGTGCATGGAAAAGTAAAATATTTGGGCTCAGTAGAATGTGGTAGGGTCCACCCCATTCAACAGTACTGATGGAAGCATAATCAAGATCAACGACCGATACTTATTTCGTTTGTTAAAGGTGCGAGGAAGAATAAATTTGATGAGATTGCAGAATGAAGTTAAAGGGCATGTGAAATAGAAGGTGCAGATTTGATCTAAAAAATATCTATGTCTTGAGATCATTCTACTAACCAAACATGCATACTCATATTTTAAGAAAAAAATAGCGGAATTGGGTAGACAAGGCAAAATTCAACGGCTTAGATCGATGTGCATTCAGATCAAAGGTGGATAATTGTTTTGGAAAGGTAAATTACAGGATTCTTAAGGATATCAAAAATGGGTTAACAGAGGATGAATTAAAGACTGCTAATATCAAAGACATAATATCTATCATAACTTGGGCTAGAAACGTGGTCAACAAGCATCAACATATGGACACAATTCAGGCTAAGATAGATATCATGGTACACTAGTTGAAGCTTTTTAGAGACATGTTTGATCCTCTATTTAAGAAAGGAATCCAATTATTTTGGGAAGAAAAAGGTGCCATGATGACACAAAAGGAATATCAAAAAAATTAATTGAATGCATATTGGATCATACACACTTTGCTGATATGCAGCAATCATTATCTGGAAAAAAACAATTGTGGACAAGCCGACAGATGAGTTTGAGATGTTTTTTTCTTTTAAGGAATCCTATGCACATTTGCAAATTTATTCATATAGGGATCATGTAGAGTTGCACGTGTTGTTAAAGGAAATGTTCACTTTGGATTTACCATCCATGGACCAATGGAAAATAGTGGAAAAATATGGAAGGTCCAAGTATACATTGCATGGTTGAAGATGTTGAAGATCATGAAGAATTTATTGTTGAAGAATTAGTTAGATATGCATTTAATTTTATTTCTAGAATCAATTAGTAGTCAATAAGTTTCGAATGACACATGTAAAGGTAGTTATGCCTATTTTTAGCAGTTTGTTATTTCATCTCATGGAGCAATTTGTATAAGAACTAGTTTGTGCATTGAAAAAAGGGTTGGAACCCGTGAGAACTGAGTTTTGTAACTTGAGATTTATCTTTAATAAAATCACAGAGCCGAAGCTGGCCATTTCTACAAAGATTCATGTGTTGTTCATGTTAAAGTCTGTTTTTCCCCTTCTTAATGTGAATGTTTTTTTGTTATTACTTTCATTATATCTTCTTTCATGTATGAAATGAGTGTTTAATGGTTCATAATTCATATGTATATGCTTTGACTATTGATTTCAGTTATTCACAAACATTTTCCACTAAAGTTAGAATTGGATTCATCCTTGATATGCCCATGTTAATGGATTGTTCATCATTTCTTCCATTACACCAAACCAAATCATTTTGACTGTGACTAAATGGATACCTTGCCTTTGTTAGAAATTTCCATGAAAACAACATTGTGATCGGTAAATATATATTTTGACTCCATTTCCTAATGTATACTTTCCTTGTTTGAACCAATACAACAATTTGAATTTTACTTTTATTTCTATATCTAGCCTTCTCAAACAACCTGTTGGCATCAGGATTTGAGCCCCCAAGGTAGAGCAAGGGGAGGCCGCTCCCGGGAAACAGCAGAACCGCTTTAGACCATGCCTCTGGCCCTGCGTAGTCAAAGAGGGATCTCTCATTTGTCACCGGATTCTACTCCACATAATATTTTCAATCTCGTGTTTCACCAGAGTCTACTCCACATAGGATTTTAAATCAGCACAATCAGGGGAATAGGATCCTGAATGAGGAAAAGTATGTTGAGGAAAGGTGCATGGTGGGATTATCGGGGGCAAGGAACCATGGGAAAATGGAGTCAAAACCTGCATAAGAAATGATTAGAAAGGGAAAGAATTACACGGGGTTGCAAACAGAGGAAAGATAGCCGCTGAGCTCCCAATCAGGAGATATTTAGTGGGCGATTTAGAGGACAAGAAGGGACAGTCCATCGCAATGTTGCACCAGCAAGATGAATTCCATGCAACTTTAGAAGAACCATTGGTGAATTCCTGGAACAATAACAAGAGCATAGTGAGTATGAATTCCTAACCATTATACACTAAGTTGTAGACATGAGAGCAATCAAAAAATTGGAATGGAAACAAGAAACACATTTACACTTAAAGGAAAATACATATTGGGAAAAGCAATGACACATGGATCTCTACCATGAGAAACAATTCTTTCACTGCAATTTATTCATACATAGGTATCAAATTTTACAAATGGGGAGCCTCAGCCCGGTAATGTTTCCCAATCCAATTCACTAACTCCTTGCTCACTCTATCGGGAGCGTTTTTATACAATCCTATTGCTGAGACTACCGAATTAAAAGCTATTACAAGTCGCTATCAGGAGTTAACAGTGAAATGAGTGGACTATCGCAACACTTTACAAATATAAACAGACATTATGGCGCTAGTGGCCGCATTAGGCTCAGGTAACATTTCAACATGCTCGGCCTCCATGACAGATGATGAGTATGATTCCTCCTCCTAGGCTTCGAGGTGTGTGCTTCCATTGTGTTCAAATGCATCTTTTTGCATGGGCACACATTGGCGAGGTATTCAGCATCCCTCCCTAGTCTATTCACATCCGCCACCTCCTTCCTCGCTTGGTAACACTGTTATACATGGGCTTTGGAAGAAGTGCCGCATTGCTTCTGGTTGAAATGAACCTGTGGGGTGGCTTGTCATTCTTGTACTTCTCACCTCCAATGAGGAGATCTCTCCCACAGGAACTAGGCCATAGCGTATCTACACCAGCCCCACCACCCTTGGAAAGTGGACTTCAGAAATAAGGTTGTTAGGGATTTAAACCCCCGACACTCCCATTCGAACGAATGTTTATACAGGGAAAAATCAATGGCTATCCCCTTCTGCAGAGGCTTTGGTGGGCACGTTGGTATCAGGGGTTCTTGGAAAAATACTTACATGGAGTAAGTGTCCAGTCTTCACGTCGTTGGAAACGCGGGTATCACGTCTAGGCCCTGATGGTTAGTGTCACCATTGGCATGAAAATACCAAGGCGACGAGTGAGTGTGGAACCTTCTCACCAACCATCAACACCCCTAGACAGATAAACTTCTTAAACCATATCTTCATCGTCAAACTCTATCAGGACTTTGCAGCTTTGTGGAGAAGTAGAACTCGAGTTCAGGAGATATGTTAGTTCACTCTTGTTGAACTAAAAGTAGTATTTATAAGGCTTCGAGACTGATCTTCACAAAGGTTGGTCAACATTCCCACCCACTCTATCATCAAGTGTATCTAGTATCAATATGTGTGAAGGCGCGAGCAGAGTGATCTTATACTTGAAGGGCATCTAGTCACTTTGTTTCATCGATCGTGGTGCTTCACCGCCGGCTGTGGGAAAGATTTTGTGTATGCCATGTGGTGCAAATGAAGTCAAAAATGGAATGGCCTCCCCCATCGTGGTGGATTGGCCCCATGTGAGTAGCAGATTCGTTGGTTACTCTTCTTACTTGTGCAGGACAGCTCACACAAAATCCGCCTATCTCTAGGGAACATAATTCTGCCATAGGGATGGCTCCTCTTGAAGTAAACCACGTGCCACACCTGCGAATCGAGGAAATTAGCGCCGCTGGACAAGAATTCCACCTCAGACATATCCCTAATGGCGTCGAAGGAATCGAACAATCTGCAACAGGGAAGATTACACGCATGAATGTCTCCTCTGCTGTCACCTCCACACTGGATGGGAAATCTTCACCCTGGGAGTCTTCTCAACCGTCTGATCAAAGGAATCTTTTACATCCACCGTCCATGTTCCATTCATTTTGCTGCCAACTTTTCTCCTGTGAACACCGCAGACAGTTCTGGAGCATGACACGTTCTTAACCGTCAATCAAGACCGACCTTTCATGCAGCCATTGATCTGAGTGGGCCCCACCATCTTTCACAATGAGAAACTTTGATATTTGTCCATGCTAGTTCGCATTGTGAGATGAACCAAAGCCGTAGATTTATCCCCTTCTTCATCACAGCCATTGTTCTTCACGACCTCTACAACCCTTTCATGATTTGAGGTTGTAGTTTTACCCATACAAGTAAGGATCGCAAAATTAATTCAGGTCGTAGATCTGCCCCAGACCTCATTTCAGCTGTCGAAAGCTTCCGATCTTTAACACGTTTCAAAATCTGGGATGGGAGATTTGATTGTGCATGTTTTCTCGCACAAAGTGGCTTGGAGCCGTTCATCCAACTCCCATCAATCACAACCTTTGATTATGAACCCTGCCCAAGGCTAACAACATGCCTTTGCTTTCCTCATTGAAGGGTGCCCTCATGAGATTCGAGGGACTGGGACCCCTACCGAACCTCTATCAAGCCCTTAGATCAATTTTTAAAATGGAGTGTTAACAACTGGCTCCATGAGGGATTCTATCCTCCCAGTGAGGTAGCAAAGAACCCTCATAGACCAAGTGCCGAAACCATTGGAACGCCTTCATTCTTTATTTGACATCTCCATTCTGCTCCATGTTACTGCTTCAACGAATTCGTGCCACTCTTGAAAATCATGCTGGTGACTGTAAACCTGTGTCGGTAACTGAAAAGTGAAAACAAACTGAAAACAGTAATGAAGGAAATGCTCAATAACAGCTGAGCTTATTTTCTCCTACCTACTCTACCTAACTTTGTACACAAGTCCGATCAAGTGAAATCAGAATTCCAATGAATCCAATCAAGAAACTTACCTAATATTCTTGTTCTTGTATGGTGCTTGATGCACAGAAATGAAATGGATAATGGGAGAAGGAAATGATAAACAAACTGATCTTTAAGGAAGAGATGTGACCAATCATTTCCTTCACCAAGACCCTCCATGTATTCGGCCACGGGGTTGTAGAAATCATGACAACCTCTAGCATGCTCTGTCACCTACTCATGGGAAAGATGTCTAAAGCTTCCTGCTTCTAGGGAGTCATCAGGATGACACTTGGAAGATTGCAGACAAGGACCCATAGAATCTCTCTTCAATGGAATATTCCTCTCTCCGCCCGAAATTTCCGTAACAAGGGCTTGATGTGCTTCGAGAGGGAGGTATTCAGCTTCTCCGATAGAACCAAGTAGGTATACTCCTTCTGTGTGAGATGGCATCCCTAAAGGTGGAGTATCAAAAAAAGTGTTTATCTGTAAACTGCTGCACCCATCTTCATTTTTGTACAAGTTTCTAGCCTGCACCACCTCTATTTCTTTCTACCATTACTTGGAGGCTTTAACCATATGTCATATTAACTTGAAAGAGGCATAACATAAGGTTAGACTATCATCTCCAGTGCCCTCATCATCATATCCAGTGCCCTTGTCATATTTTCCCGCTCCGACCTCCTGATTTTGCAATGCACTTTGATTTCTTTCATCAGGAGGCGTTGTTTCAATAGCTAGCTCGTTAGGTACATTCTGTAGGTACTCTTCTTCATATTCATCGTACACAGGCACACCAAAATCCTTCTTGAAATCGTCCCTAGTTGACCAGGGACGGTGCAGGTTGCCATCTTCAGAGAATAATCCTGCAGTACTACTTGCTCTTGCCTCGAGCCTGTCATCTTTCGGTACATCAGGAGAGAGATTTTACAGACCAGAGACTCTCCCATTCTACTTGTAGGGCCCAACCAATTTGAATGTATCTCTTATTTCACCACCACCATCCTGATTTGACAAATTCTTGGAAATCTTAAGGTTTTCCTCAACCTCCAAACAATCAGCGAACATATGCTGCAGGGTGGTTGATTTTCTCTCCAAAAGAAGCAAGGATAGGTCAGGGGGGAAGGCAGATGCATAATAGATCTTAGCAGCGTTCTCAAGAGGTTGAACTTCCTTAGGCATGTTATAATGAAAGCTTGTGAATCTTCTATTAAAACTAGATATGGCCTCACCCTCATGCCTCCTTAGGGAATAAAACTCTGAAAGTATTTGCTCCAGTGGCCTTCTCCTACCCCAAAACCTGAAGAATGGGCAAGAAAACTTTTCCCAAGTGTTGATGGACTTAGGCTGCAAGTGTTAAAACCAGACTTTGGCATCCCCTTGCAAGGATAGAGTGAAAGCACACATGCAGACATCATCATGTTCTATCTAGAAAAGGTCAGAGAAATGCTCAAAGGCTTGTACATGTTTCTCAGCAGTCAATTCTTTAGATTTTCCATCAAACTTGGGGAGGCACTTGTAATACTTCGTGGGTAAAATCATGGAGGATAGGAGGCAATTGTAGCAGTTTATATCAGCTTGGAGAAATGGGGGAGACAAGGTTAGGCACGATATCTAAGATATCGTCTGAGGTTTCATGAATTTCACAGGGGTGTCCTTTGACATCGGGTGTCCCCGAATAGAACTCTAGGCCATAACCATATGTACAAGATGACACAATGCTTTCGGTTCGTAAAGAAGGATAAACATGAATATATTCATGGCTCTACTCGGAATGAGTTGGGCCATAGAAGGTTGTTTTGATAAATCTAAGAAAAGGTAAGAGAAAACTTACAAGATAGGATAAGGCATCCTGGAAGAAATGTGGACTCGAGTGCTTGGACCTTTCGCCATGCATTTCTTAGCTTTATGAGGGGTCCATTTTCCAAGCGGAGTCTACCAACTCTCTTCGGTCGTTTGATTTCTGGGTCACACCACAAGCGGAGTCGCTGAAGTTTGAATCCTTCAAGAGTGGAGTCACTAGGTGAAAAGTGCTCAACCTTCTTGATGTCTAGTCATTGTTCATCATCAATAACTAGATGTAAAACCATGTCATTTTTCCCAGGGAGGATCTTCAATTTCATCCCTGGAAATGGCACCAGTTTGTTGGCACCGGGATTTGATCCCCCAAGGTCGAGCAGGGGGAGGCCGCTCCCGGGCAACAGCAGAACCACTTTAGACCACACCTTCGGCCCTGCGCAGTCAGAGAGGGATCTCTTGTTTGTCACCGGAGTCTACTCCACATAATATTTTCAATCTCGTGTGTCACCAGAGTCTACTCCACATAGGATTTTCAATTAGCACAATCAGGGAGCTAAGATCCTAAATGAGGCAAAGTATGTTAAGGAAAGGTGCATTGTGGTATTATTGGGGGAAAGGAACCATGGGAAAATGGATCAAAACCTGCGTAAGAAACGATTACAAAGGGAAAGAATGACATGGGGTTGCAAACAAAGGCAAGATAGCTGTTGAGCTCCCAATCAGGAGATATTAGCAGGCGATTTAGAGGACAAGAAGGGACATTCCATCGCATGGAGCACCAGCAAGATGAATTCCATGCAACTTTAGAAGAACCATTAGTGAATTCCTGGAACAACAGCAGGAGCATAGCGAGTATGAATTCCTAACTGTTATACACTAAGCTGCAGACATGAGAGCAATCAACAAAATGGAATGGAAATATGAAACACATTTACACGTAAAGGAAAATACATATTGGGAAAAGCAACGACACATGAATTTCTGCCATGAGAAACAGTTCTTTCACTGTAATTTATTCATACACAGGTATCAATTTTTACGAATGGGGAGCCTTAGCCCGAGAATGTTTCCCAATCCAATTCACTAACTCCTTGCTCCCTCTGTCAAGAGCGTTTTTATATAATCCTATTACTGAGACTATCGAATTAAAAGCTGTGACAAGTGACCATCAGGCATTAACAGTGCAAGGAGTAAACTATCGCCACATTTTACAAATATAAATAGACATTATGGCGCTAGTGGCCGCATTATGCCTGGGTAACAGTTCGACACGCTCAGGCGCCACGACGGATGATAAGTGTGATGCCTCCTCCTAGGTTTTGAGGTGTGTGCTTCCATCGTGTTCAAATGCATCTTTTAGCATGGGCACACACTGGCGAGGTAGTCGGCATCCCTCCTCATTCCAGTCACATCCACCACCTCCTTCCTCTCCTGGTAACACTGTTATATGTGGGCTTTGGAAGAAGTGCCGCATTGCTTCTGGTTGAGATGAACTTGTGGGGTGGCTTCTCATTCTTGTACTTCTCACCTTCGATAAGGATAGCTCTCCTGCAGGCACTAGGGTGCAACATATATACACCAGCCCCACCACCCTTAGAAAGTGGACTTCACAAACAGGGCTGTTAGGGCTTTAAACCCCTGACACTCCCATCCAAACGAATGTTTATACAGGGAACAGTCAATGGTTGTCCCCTTCTACGGAGGCTTTGGTGGGTGCGATGGTATCACGGGTTCCTCGAAAAATACTTACGTGGAGTAAGTGTCCAGTCTTCATGTCATTGGAAACGCGGGTATCACGTCTAGGCCCCGATGGCTGGTGTCACCATTGGCATGTAAATACCAAGGCGACGAGTGAGTGTGGAACTTTCTCACCAACCATCAACACCCCCAGATGGATAAGCTTCTCAAACTAGATCTTCATCGTCAAACTCTATCAGGCCTTTGCAGCATCGTGGAGAAGTAGACTCAGGTTCACGAGATATGTTAGTTCACTCTTGTTGAACTGAAAGCAGTATTTATAAGGCTTCAAGACTGATCTTCACAAAGGTTGGTCAACACTCCCGCACACTCTGTCATTAAGTGTATCTGGTATCAATATGTGTGAAGGCGTGAGCAGAGTGATCTTCTACTTGATGGGGATCTAGTCACTTTGTTTCATTGATCGTGGTGCTTCACTGCCGGCTGTGGGAAAGCTTTCGTGTACGCCATCTGGTGCAAATGAAGTCGAAAACGGAATGGCCTCCCGCATCGTGATGAATTTGCCCCATGTGAGTAGCAGATTCGCTGGTTACCTTTCTTACTCGTGCAGGCCAGCTCACAAAAAATCTGCATATCTCCAGGGAACATAATTCTTCCATAGGGATGGCTCCCCTTGAAGTAAACCACATGCCACACCTATGAATCGAGGAAATTAGCATCGTTGGACAAGACTTCCACCTCAGGCATATCCCAAATGGTGTTCGAGGAATCGACCAATCTGCAACAGGGCAGATTACACGTGTGAACACCTCCTCTGCTGTCACCTCCACACTGGATGGGAAATCTTTACCCTGGGAGTCTTCTCAGCATTCCAATCAAAGGAATCTTTTACATCCACTATCCATGTTCCATTCATCCTACCACCAAATTTTCTCCTCTGAACACCGTGGACGGTTCTAGAGCGTGACACGTTCTTAACCATCAATCAAGACCGACCTTTCATGCAGCCGTTGATCCGAGTGGGCCCCACCATCTTTCGCAATGAGAAACTTTGATATTTGTCCGTGCTAGTTCGCATTGCGAAATGAACTGGAGACGTAGATTTATCCCCTTCTTCACCACGGTCGTTGATCTTTGCGACCTCTACCACCCTTTCGCGATTTGAGGTTGTAGTTTTACCTGTACAAGCATGGATCGTGAAATTAATTCAAGCCGTAGATCTTCCCCAGACCTCATCTCAACCATCAAAAGCCTCTGATATTTAACACATTTCGAAATCTAGGATGGGAGCTTTGATCATGCATGTTTGCTCACGAAAAGCGTCTTGGAGCCGTTGATCCACTTCTGATCAATCGCAGCCTTTGATTATGAACCCTGCTTAAGGCTAACAGCACGCCTGCCGCTTTCCTCATTGAAGGGCGCTCTAATGAGATTCGAGGGATTGGGACCCCTACTGAACGTCCATCAAGCCCTTAGATCAACTATTAAAATGTAGTGTTAACACAACCATTGAGAATCTAAATTTTACTTTTATTTTTGTATCTATCCTTGTCAAACAACCATTGAGAGATCCCTCTTTGAAGAGAAAGAATCCAGCTTTCTTTCCTAAAGTTTGGTTTTGTGGTTACCTTGAATTACCTTTTTACAACCTGAGGTACATTTTGAGTGCTAATAACCTTCACGGAAACATGCATGTTTTCATTTGGAAATGACCATAACTTAATCCCAGTTAAGGGATTGGAGTCTTTTTTCTAATCCAGGTTAATTTATTAGGGCATTGGATGTTGCTAAATACCTATATTTTGTATTGCGAGAATTCATAATGAAAAGAAAAAATTTGATGTTTGGCTCCAAGGTTTGTTGGTTTTCCTAGTTAAGGGTTTCCAGGGTAAATCTTTGCGTTTATGTGTGAATGTTGTGTTGTAATCTCTATTTTTCTTAAAAGAATATTTATGCTTTGCATCTCTACACAGGTTTAAAAATTATATGTGGTATCAGAGCTCGATTATTAGCATTAGGGGGATGCCTTTGTTGTTGAGGGTTCGACGCGGTTGATTGATCTTGGGGCTGTGATAAACCTGGGTTCAGTGGTAGCTTTGTAGTATTGATTTTTGCATTGAAAGAGAATGGCGAGCAGTTCAAGGAATTTAATGTCCAGAATTTTGAGCCATGGAAGCTCAAAATGGAGGATCTACTTGTAGATCGAGAACAATGGATTGTTGTGGATTCGGGTAATAAACCCGTTGTAACGTCACAAGATTATTGGGATAAATTAGAAATGAGGGTGAGGAGTACAATACGATTGTGCTTATCAGACTCTGTGTTGTTGAACGTATCTAGTTAAGATAGTGCAATAAAGATTTGGGGAAAGTTAGGGAGTTAGTATCAATCAAAATACCTTGCAAACAAGTTGTTTCTACAAAATAAATTGTTTCACCTTAAAATGGATGAAAATGACATAGTAATAGAGCATCTTCATGTCTACAATACTATGGTAAGTAAGATAACCTCTATTGGTATTAAAATCGCTAAATAAGATAAATGTATTACATTATTATGTTTTTTGACAGATTCCTAGGACAAGATAATTGTTGCAATAGGTAGTGATATCTAAGTGACCTTAAAATTTGATGAAATAATATCATCCCTACTATCATAAGAGATGAGGCAGAAAACCATGGATAATCATAACATGGATTCCTTGTCTGTGAGAGGTCGCCCCCAGGAGAGAAACAAAAATAAAGGATATGGGGGGAGATCTAAATCTATGGGTGGATCTAAATCCCTAGGAAAAGGAATAAGGAGGTGCTGTAAATGTGGTAAAGCTGGGAACTATAAAAAGGATTGCATATCTAATAATGTTGAGAAAGCAAAGGGATTTGAGGATACCCTTCCACAAAGGCGAAGACATCCTTAGAATAAGGAGGGGATGTATACCTAACTTCCATGGGTAATCATTCAGAACATGAAATATGGTTGGTTGGCTCAGGTGCGTCATGTTATATGACCCCTCATAGAGAGTGGTTCTATGAATGTGAAAATTACAATGGAGGAGATGTGTACCTGGGAGATGATTCACCAACCAGTATCATTGGACGTGGTAGAGTCAAGCTGAATTTGAAGGATGAAAGGATTAGAACTATACCTAGATTGCTACACATTCTGAATATAGAAATAAACTTGATAGCTATCAGAAATATTAATGTTGGAGGTGTATGCATGTGTCATTACACTGCATTGCATATAGAAGGAGGAACTAGGTTGCATTGGAAGGGTAATGTTCCTTAATGGTTGAAAGTTTTAGAAGTTTTAATTTGTTTGGCATGTTATCCTAACCTTAAAGAGTATTATTCTATTTTGTTTATCTTATATTCATCCATCCCCTTTGTTAAAGATCTCAATCACCCAACCTTTGTATGTATTCCAGGGTTGGGTGTGTTCAAAGTGGTTTTAGAGCTTAGGTTACAACCCTACGACTGTTTGGGCCTTCTAACAAATTATTTAATTTATTTATGTTTATTATATGATGTAAAAGAGCTTATGATGTCCTAACAATGTTTTTATGACCAACACATCACAAATTCCAATACTTACTATTGTTAACTGCAATGTCTCAAGTCCTATGAGGTGTTAACTAGGTCATTCATGATATTAAAACAAAGTACTTTCTAAATATTAGATATGTATCCTATGATATGATTGCACATGTGATCACATGCATTAGATAAATTGTGAATATTATATCCATTGAATTATTTGTTTAAGTTTTTACATCCAAATAAATAAGGGTAAAGGGGTATATTTGCATTGGTATATAGTTCTAAAACTATTGCAATTATGTCATGGTTTAATAATGGATATGTGCGCATTGATTTGGGTGAAGTTGTCATAACAAAACTCTACAAAATCACCAATTAGGTCAAAATGAGTTAAATCTTAAGTTTTATAATAATCAAACCCAAAAAGTCTCAGTTTATTTAAATAATGAATTTAACTTAAAGAAAAAGAGAATTTAACTTAAAGCCTTAGTTTAGTTATGTTGAACTTAACTTATAGTTTTAAGCTTAGTAACATATTGAATTTAACTTAAAGTTTAGTTGGTTAATAATGAAGTTGAGGTATGGGATTGGTGCTTATTAAGTGGGGACAATTTTATTGATTAGTTTATAAAAGTATATACATTGTAGGTTTTGAATTAATCTAAGGGGTCATCACTAGATGTTTAGTGGATTGGTTTGGGATAGGGCATAACTAATATGTTATTAGGTGGGTTATTTTCAAAAAAAAAAATGAAGGATATATTAGGAGTCGATGACAATGTATATAATTATGTAGATATTAAATGAAACGATTTAGAATTCCTTTGTTAATAAGGTAAGAAAATCAATTATTTTGGAATTTTGTGGATAACAGTAGTATCTTCTCTGCTCAATGAAATATATAGAGAATAGATTTTGGTTGACTGGTGAATGCTTTATTTAGCTTATGAAATTGGCCATAATGCCAAACTCAAGAGATATGCAATATAATTATTCTATATATGACCTATGTTATTGGTCTATTCATATATTAGTGTATATGTAGAGCTTTGCAGAACATTGCCTCATTTTGTGAAATTTTTAATGATTTGTATTGCCAGTTTGAAAATGGTGTCTCCTTGGAGAGAACAAAACCCCTATTCAAATTGTTTTAATATATATTAATTAACGGTATGGTGTTTGGAAAGGGTGTCTCCCTGGAGGGAGTACAACCCCCATGAAATTTTTTTAATATATATTAATTAATTGGTATGATGTTTGGAAAGGGCGATCCCCTGAAGAGAACTCATCCCCAACCTCATAGTTGTTTGATTATTTTATCATTTAACTGTTTATGTATATGTATTATTGATATATATGATATGATGATAATGGTATGGCATGATTAAATGAGGAATTATTCGATGTATATGGTATCAAATGTCATGAAGGTTGGACTTGTTTGTATTCTAATTGATGTATTATGTTTGATGTATTATGTTTGATGTATTCTAATCGATGTATTCTAATTGATGTACATTGTTCAATGTATTATGGTCGATGTATTTTGATTGTTGCATTGTTATTGATGTATTCCAATTGATATATTTTGATTGATGTATGATGTTTGATGTATTCTAATCAATTTATTTTTATTGTTATATTATCATTGATGTATTTTGATTGATGTATTCTGATTGCCGTATTCTGATTAATGTAGTCTAATTGATGTATTATGGACCGAGGTCTGTATGGTTGATGTATGATTGATGTCGGTTTGTTGGTTGTGGAGCCTGATCTTCCAGATCCAAAGATATTATTTAGTCATGTTTGTACCCCAGGTGTATAGTAAACTTGTTCCCCAACTTTGGGATGTTTGTTTGCCAACAGTTTTGTGGACCCATGGTATTGGGTTAACCATAGTATTTTTCCATGGTATTTCCCCTATAAAATAAATCATTGTAACATGGTTTTGGATGGTACTATATTGTATTGTAGCATTGTAAACAATCTCTGTGATTGTGTGAGAGTGTGAAGAGGAAGTGCAGTGAGTTTGTTGCAAGTTGTATCCCTTCATATTTTTGTATGGTAATAAAAGGACTAGCAATTTCTGTGTGGACGTAGCCCAAGATTTGGGTGAACCACGTTATATATGTGCCTCTCTATAATGTGATTAATGTGTTTTTCATATTGTTTAATAATTTAATTGTATATCTTTTATTGCTCTACGGTCCTATTTTCTAACAATTGGTATCAAAGACAAAAGGTCAATTTGGTTGGTTAACTCACAGCAAAGAAGGGCTCCTAGTTCGAGTGGGAGAAATGGCGGAAGAGGGAAGGTTTAGGGTCGAGAAATTTAATGGCCAAAACTATCAGTTATGGAAGATGCAAATGGAGGACTATCTGTACCTGTTGTTGCGTGGTAAAGAAAAACAGTCGATGACTATGAAGGATGAAGAATGGGAGGTTCTTGACAGAAAGGAGCTGGGAACAATAAAACTGTGCTTGGCTTCGTCGATGGATTTCAATATTTCAAAATAAAAAACAATAGAGGGTGTGATGAGCGCACCATTGGGTAAGATTTACGAAAAACCCTCATCTTCCAACAAGGTATTTTTAATGAATCATTTATTTAATATGAAGATGTCGGAAGGTGGATATGTTGCTGACCATTTAAATGTGTTTAATACACTTACTAGTCAGTTAAGTTCTGTAAAAGTGAACTTTGATGATGAGGTTAGGGCTATTCTAATCTTGTACCCATTTCCAGAAAGATGGAATAGATTGGTCATGGCTGTAAGTAACTTTGTCCCTAGTTAAAACACTCTTAAGTTTGATGATGTTGTTGGTGTTATTCTTAGCAAGGAAATGCAAATAAAAATCACATGTGAGACATCAGGTAATGCGTTGACCATGGAGAGCAGAGGAAGACAAAATGAGAGAGGAAGGAGCCCAGAAAATCGTAACAAGTCTAAAAAGGGTAGATCCAAGTCTAGATTCAAAAAAATAGAGTGTTGGAGCTGTGGTAAGAAAGGACATCTGAAGAAATACTGCAGAGCATCAAAGAAGAAAGGTGAGAGGCAGCAAGAGACTACTCAGGAAGCGAATGTAGCAAGTGATGTGTTACAAGATGCTTTGATTCTTACATTAGATAATACTAGAGATTAATGGGTAGTAGATTCAGGGGATTCATGTCATGTTACACCCCATAGGAAATTCTTTCATGATTATGTTCAAGGTGATTTTGGACATGTTTTATTGGGGGTCGATGAACCATGTAAAATTGTTGGAAAGGGTAAGGTACGGATTAAGTTAAATAATGAAAGTGAATGGATGCTAAAATATGTAAGGCACATTCCTGCTATGAAAAGAAATCTGATCTCAATAGGGCAGTTGGGAGATAGCGGTTGTTTGTCTACGTTTGGAGAAACATGGTGGAAGATCACGAAAGGATCATTGGTAATAACAAAAGGAGATATGGTAGTTACACTATATTTATGTCCTCATAATACTGATTATTTTATCTTTGTAGCTTCCACAGAAACAGGTGCGGCATTGTGGCATCACAGGCTTATTGTTACTCATTATCTCTTGTACAATCTCTTGGTGTCTCTCGGGTACAATCTCGGGTACAATCTCTTGGTGTCTCTCATTATCATGTTACTTTTATTAATGATGCAACTAGAAAAACTTGGGTTTATTGCATTAGATAGAAATCTGATGTGTTTGATACTTTTAAGAAGTGGAAACATTTCGCTCAGAATGAGACAGGAAAAAGGTTGAAATGTCTTAGATTTGATAATTGAGGTGAATACTACAGCAAGGAGTTTCACAGTTACTATTCATACAATGGGATTCACAGAGAGAAAACAACCCCTGGAACACCACAAGAAAATGGTGTGTCATAAAGGATTAACAAAACAATCATGGAGTGTGCAAGGTGTATGAGATTGCATGCAAGGTTTCCCTTACAATTTTGGGCTGATGATGTAAACAGTGTTGTTTATTTAATAAACAAAGGTACTTCAAGCTCTTTGGATGGTGGGATTCCAGAGGAGGCATGGACAGGTAAACAAGTAAAATACTCATTTCTGAGAACTTTTGGTTGTGAATCATTTGTCCATATTGATAAAGATGATAGAACAAAGCTTGAATCTAAATCCAAGGAATGTACCTTTATTGGATATGGGGTTGATGATTTTGGTTATCGCTTATGGGATTTGAAAATCACAAAATAATTAGGAGTAGAGATGTAGTATTCAATGAAAAGGCTATGTACAAATATCAATTGCAGGGAAAGAAAGTGCAAAAGGAAAACACAGAGTACAAAGTGCTTGATGAAATCAAAGAAAATGAAGTTCCAAAGGCACCATAAAATCAAGAACAGCAATAGGCACCTAAAACTCATGCAAATGTAAGAAAATATACCAGGTTAAGTAAAACCCCTGAATGATTCTATCCTTCACTGTATTATTTATTGATGGCTGATTCCGATGAACCAAAATGTTATGAAGAGGCAATGCAGGTAGAAATTAGAAAGAAGTGGGAAAAAGGCATGAACGAGAAGACAGACTCATTGGTAAGAAACCAGAATTGGGATTTGGTTCAGTTTCCTGCAGGAAAAAGGGCATTTCAGAATAAATGGGTTTACAGGTTGAAGGAAGAAGATGGAGGAAAGAAGCAGTACAAGTCTAGACTTGTTGTAAAGGGGTTTGCACAAAAGAAAGGTATATAATTTGATGAAATATTTTCTCCTATTGTTAAAATGACTTCAATTAGAACTATTTTAATTCTAGTGGCAGTAGAAGATTCGCATCTTGAACAATTAGATGTAAAAACAACCTTTTCCATGGTGATTTGAAGGAAGAGATTTATATGCAACAGCCATAGGGGTATGAGGTCAAAGGGAAGGATAATTTGGTTTGCATGTTGAAGAAGAGATTGTATGGCCTGAAGCAAGCTCCAAGTCAGTGGTATTTAAACCCATTTCATCAATCACATATATGAATATTTTCATGACAATAGAGACCCATTTCATCAATCACATGACAATAGAGACCCATTTCATCAATCACATATATGAATATTTTCATGTTGTGACAATACATTTTGATTTAAAAAGTGACATGGTGAGGGATCAAGGGCATGGCCTAGTTAATATTGAACACAATAAATCTAGCATCCAAAGGATGAATCCCACCAAGAGAATTTTCCATTTACATTTCACTGTGATGGGAAACCATTATGGACCTATAAGGAAAACATGGTGCATGTATATTAAGATAAATATTCTAAAATGTTATACTTTTGGGTAGCTATGGAGTTATGATTATTAAAAAAAAAAAATACACCCTTATGGGGGAAGGACATTGTTTATACCAAAGGACATTTAGTTGGGACAAGGAAGATTCCTTCTCATACAATTCAAACTTGGACCATCATAATTACAAGAATGATTTTGAGCATGAACATCCTAGTTACATAGTTGTATATTAACATCTAAGACATTGACCCCTTTCCTAGGGTCACCCTGATTTCCCCCTTGCACTAATACATGAGTTTTAGTAACCAATTTCCATTGCTAAGGAGGAAACTTATGAAAGGTTGCAAGTCATTCATGTTGTTCAACAACACATTAAGAAATCAATTGTTGGAATTACTCCATTTTGGGCCACTAATGCATAAGATGATTGTCGTTACACATTTTTAAAGGGATTTTGATTTTATTTTTCTCTTTGTTTCCCCACCATTGTTATTTAAACCATTATCTATTGTTGCAACCCCTTCTTCTTTATTAGCATTGGGATTTTTCATTGATTTTTATTCTTACCTCCAAGTTGTTGAATTTTTTCTAGTTTGTAGATAGAATTGTATTGACATCATAGGTTTGGACAAGGGTTGAGGCATGTCAAGAATAAGGTGTTTCTGTTTTTCTCACCACCTAATTACCCACGTAATTTTGAATTGATCCTATAACATGACATGTGTTCATATAATATCCAACACTATCATTAAAATACTAACCAAAAATAAATCCCATAATTGGAAGAATAATATTTTCAATAGGAATGTTGACACTAGGAACACTCCCGCTTCTTATAAAAATCTAGGTCCAAGGATATTTCCACCCCAAAAGTGAGACCTTGAATATTTATGCACTTGGTTTGAACTCTAGAACTTATAATAACAATGGCATTCTTAGAGATACATTTCTTCCACTTAGAGGAATATTGATAGAGGGATTAGCTATGCCAGCTAACATTACTACCCCAAGAGAAACTCTAGGTTGCCTAGGTTTCCATTTAATATGATTATAGAGGTTCAAAATGTCTTAGCATATTTTAGAATCTCATGATTAGGATTGATAATATGTTCATATTATTCATTTTGTGTTAACATGAATATAGGAAAAAATAGTCATAGGTTAATATTTGGTTTTCTATTATCACAAATAGTTGAGGTCTTCTCTTTAACTAGATCTATTATTGTAATTACTTGATAATATTTAACTTATTGACATACTTTCTATGAAAACCATATTAATTTTATTGATGTAAATATATTTAATCTTGCATATTTCTTAATAAAAATAAAATCATGTCGTTCCATCATTCCTCCATACTCCTTAAGAGTTTTCATTGGCCTTCCACATATGTCCATATATTATTAACAATTTATACGATGTGTTTTTTGTATATATTTTCATTTCTCAAGGAGGTCCCCATATATTGTTGGGAAGAGCCTTATATTTTATATATCAAACAATTATATGTCAAATAAAATGACTCTTGGTTTAAATTATAAGCACATGCAACGACAAAACTCTATCACATTGAAACATCATGAATTTTAGAGGTAGAGGTAAACAATGTTATTTTTAACACAATATAATGCATATGTTTGTGTAGGTGAAACACTTTAGGGACTTAATGATACTACTAATCCCTTAGACCCCCTAACTCCTTAACCCCATAACCCCTAATCCCTTAACCCCCTAACCCATAAACACCTAACCCCCTAACCCCTTGGCCCTTACCCTATAATACCTTAAGCCACTTAGTTAAAAAATATAGGGGGATAAAGTTTTCCTAGAGCATATAAATCGTAGTTGGTATTGGAAGAAATTTCCATATGGGTTGATGTGGGGAGAATAGTTATAGGAAGCAATTCCCATATGGTTTTAGCCTCCTAATTTTGACTTATTTGCACAAGCAGTGAGTAGAGAAAACTGCAAGAGGATAAACGAGTTGGACCCACATCTAGATAGAGGAGTTGGGATCCCAACTTCGAATTCATTGTAGTAACAGAGAGAAGATAAACCCATAATAGGAACACCAAGTTGGATCTGCATCCATAGAGAGGAGTTGGGATCCCAATTTTGACTTCATTGTAGGAGCATTGAGCAGAGCGACCCGCAAGAGGAGAAACGAATTGGACCTGCATTTGGAGAGAGGATTTGGAATCCTGATTTCGACTTTGTTGTAGGAGCAGTGAGAAGAGCCAATGCCTCTAAAAATAGTGAGTACCGAGCCCTAAGATTTGAGGTTGGTTTAGATTGATTTTCACCAAGTACTTAGTTTTGACACCCACACCTTGTAGATGATAAATTTGTTCTTAGGGTAGGTTTTTGCCTATTATACATCACAATGCATAATCACATATGGTAGTGGTATCTCTATTTAAAAATAATTTTCAAGACAACCTCCTGTGGTCTAAACTAAGCATTATTTATAATTATTGGACCTTCTTATAGATAAGAAAATAATAAATATGGCATCCATTTAGAGAATATAATAGGGAATCCTATAAACTAGAAAATAGAGCAATCTCAATTCCAGAAGGTGCACTCAAACTATGGATGCAACATTAAAAAGAAATCACCACTTTCCCTTCCATCAAATAAAAATTGTGAAATAAAGCTTTAAATACCAGCCACTACCCTCTCTCGGTTCACAAGATCACTCAAAGTACCAGAAACACATTGTCTTGTTGTAAAGCATCTCTCCATACACATATCTCATATCTCCAACATAAAGTCAACAAGATGCAACGAATGATTCTAGTTTTGTCCACTTTCCAATGCAAAGGATGGATCATGGAATAACACAACTTAATCTTTGGTTGTCAACACCCTAAAACAATAGTTATGGTTGTTTTCCATAGGCTATAGAAAAGGATGGGTAATAAAAAATAATTAACATAGGTGAACCTTTGGCATCCTTGCAAGGAATTTTGGATCATCTAGTGGGAATGTTGTCTCCTACTTCTCCATTGGCATGATTACCCCTTGTGTGTCCAATTGTAGCACCTTATCAAGCTTTGACAATTGATTCTCAGTTTGATTCTTTGTTAATGACACCCCTCTCAATCACTCATTCACACAATCATATTGAGTCATACATATACTATGTTCTTCTTTATTAGGAATATACATAAAATAACCAAACCAAACTCACAGACTTCACGATTTAATAGTACATTCACCATTAAAGCATAACACTATAATAGCAGGAAAATTGTCTCTTTCCATTCTTTAAAAATATACATGCATTGAATCAAACATAATCTATGTTGGCCTGGTCAATCAAGAAAAATGTCTCCAAGGAAAAGAAACTGAGACTACAAATTCCCTCACTTACATATTTAGGTTTGGAATTGACATTTCCAGCTCAACGAAGCCAATTCCTACAAACTTGTAACTAATTCTATGAATAGAACTTCAATTCTACCATAACGTGTTGTAAGTGTATTGTTTATTAATTCCAAAATTATGTTGACGATAGTTAACAATGGTTGACCATGGTTTTCCTTGGTTTCATATGGTTTTTTATTATTGATTATACCCAATGAATTGTCAACTAATTCCTCTGAACAATATTTGCTAATAAATATGGTTGAGTATAATTTACCATTATTAATCTCAATTTATCAATATAGGTATCCATGGTGTAGTGTAGGACTTTCTACTAACCCACTAATCCCTTAATCCCTAAACTAGTAATGACGGTTGCATATGGTTGTCCATGGTTTCATGTGATTGTCCCAGGTTGATGCTACCCCACTAACCAAGCTCTAATCCCTAATATGACCACTAAAAGAAAATTAACCTACCATTGATTATAGGTGATCATGGTGGAATGTATCCCTATTAAAAATAACATACCATGAGTGACTATAGGTGTCATGCGTTGAATGTAGCCCTATTATTTCAATGTTGGATGTTAGAGCACCTGAGTGGGCCTAATTGTTTAGAACATTTGTTATCTCCGTGGAGGTCACAGGATCAAAACTATTGGAAGGTAAGGTTTCTCATTAGCCCATTGTAGATAACCCACCAAGGAATATGTGATATTTCATAGCCAATATTTTGAGCACAAAGTTTTAATCCCAACTCAACGAATTTAAATCTCATTACTCAAATTTGTCGAATTAGACACACGCCACCAATATACACCTCATGACTCAAGATAAGGAAAAGCGTCAACTGATTTTTTTAATCTTCAATGTCCTCACCTTCATCCAAGATAAGTTTATAATAGTACAAGAAAGAAATACATAAATTAAGAGGGAATTCTTGTCATCACTTTCTTTACCCAAAGATGTTGGTGGCCACAACAAATGAATGCAACTAAGTTTTTTTGGCATAGTAAAGCCCAAAAGAAATGACCAATAGGTTTCAAAAGAGAACCACACATTAACATTTCATATAATTTTTTGACGTTAATGATAGGCACAACCAAATAGATACATGTCAGATCTATCTTTAGGTAGCGATGGTTTTCCTAAAGAGAGCGAACAAGACGAAGCATCAAGCAATACATCAATATTAACTAGAGGTAGCAATGTTAAATAAAATTTTAAAAACGTATGGATTTATTTTTGGATGAAGGAGAGTCGTTCTCTTATGGAAACAAGTCTAACAAAGAAAAAGAATTTCCATTGATGTACATACATTATTTGAAGAATTGGGAGGAAAAACCACTTCTTGAAATAAACATGTATTTCAGTATTAATGGAAGAACATATCGAATTGCTCCATCTACTTTGCATGGTTTGGGGCTCTTTACAATGGACGGTGTGAAGGTTACATATAAAAGTAAGGTTGAACAAATAGATTATGTGTGAACAACCTATAATTGTGCACATTGGGGTAGAATAACAATATATCTAACCAGTATTCGCATATATGAATTTTATGCAAATTATAATAAAATGAAAGTAAACAATCAGGATAAAGGATATTTGATATATATCAATGGAAGACCCAAAGCTTGTAGAAATATTGTCAAGTTTATAAACATTGCTCATCTTGGAAACACAAACAAACTACCCAATTCTATGTTTGTCAAGTGTGAGAAAAACATAGTTGTGGCCATTGCAATAAAGTCAATACCTACGGGGAAGGCATTGTTGGTCAATTATAATTTGATGTATACTGGATGTTCATTATTTTTCATTATATATATTTTGTTGTTGTAAGGTTGATGATATTTTACCCAAATTTGAATATATGTTTAACATATTTTCGTTTATGTTTTAGGTTAATTGGGGGAAAGGCATTGACCATGGTCAGGTGAGACAATATATGGTGATTTATAATTTTTTATTGCATCCCATTTTGTTCAGTTTTATTCCAAATTAGATTTCATTGTTACATAATTTATCTTTCTTACATGATACGAGCATTTGTATACTCCTATGTAAATGCCTAATCCTAATCAGGATGACATCGAGATTTCAGTAGCTGATGACCCTATGGAAGCTATTAGGAAAAATATTAAAAACATAGCCACTAAACTAGCATAATTGATGGGTGGTGAAGATACACCAGAAGTCGATAAAAGATGTCAATACATGATGACTTGCATTCATAAGTACAACGTATGTTTTATAAAATCATATTTTATTTCTTCATTTAAAGAACACATCATTTTTTTTTAAATGAATCCAATATATTCACTTGACGAAATCTATTTGTGCAGGAATTCTTGAGATAAGAAGAAGCCAGTGTAGGGAGTAGCATACATGCATCTATGCTTGAACCCTATGCTCATGTTGCACATGGTTCTGCTGGATCCTCTACTCCTTGTATTGTTTGGTCTGGCCTTGATTCTAAACCTATTGTTGATGGTGGGGATTCATGACACCAAATACGCGGATGACCCCTAGTTCTAGTCCTAATGTGCCTCAGTCACCAGGGGCCTAAATGATCCCCAAGGAGTCAGGCTTAGTCATCAATAGCACTAGGAAATTAAAGGTTTATTTACAAATGGACTGTTGGTTCCGGAAAAGGTTCCAAAACTCCATGGTAATTAATTACGTCCAATCCATTGGAATACTTAAATTTTATACAACGAATAGTATTGTTAGATTCATTCTATCTATCTAATCGTAATATTTTGTTGCAGTCTAGGAAATAACATGTTCTACGATGAGTTACAAGAAAAGGAATTTGCTCTGTTTGTACCAATGATTATAAAAAGTTTTAAATATCAGAGCAATGACTTGAAGCAGGAGTTGATGAAACACATAACCACATTGTTTGGTCTCGTACTCAATCAAAAGTTGGTGCAATCCATGGCAGGAAAGTACTTGAAATCCGTGTGGGACAATTACCGCACTAATATTGTTTGATACCCTAGTTATGAGTGTCATGTATTAGTTCTATAACGAGAGTGTGTTGCATTAATAGAGGATGTTGAGGAGAAGAAGATGAGAAAAGAAGGAACTTTTTCCTCATGTGCAGTAGAAGCACCAAGGTAGATAAAGAAGTGTACCAAACAATGAATTTATAACTTGTAAATTGCATTTTACCATGACCTTTTAATCGCATAAGCACCTCCATGCCAATTTGTGTAGGCTTGAGGACACCTTGAAGTCCAACACAAGCGTTGCCTAGGGGTTTACGTTAAATTAAAGGGAAGATATGCAAGTATGGAACTCTCGTTTTTGCATTTTCATTTGACTTACAAATGATTTCCTTACCTAAAGCATTATTATATGGGATATGTAGTCCATAGACTTTGGTGTCATGCCCACAGATGATGAGCTCAAAATTGGCATCAAGCACGTTTACAATTTCCTTATTGAGCTGACAAGGCTAGTGCAACTAACACTTATACAATGGCAATGAGGAGGTATAAAAGCTCATTGCAATATGATTGAATACTTAATTACAAAATAGAAATTGACAATGTTCAATGATTCAATAAATTCAGCGGTTATTGCAGGAAACAAAAGCTGATTTAGATGTTCCCCATGAGTCATTTCTAAAGATTGAAGGAGATGGCATCAGATTTCATTGGTTACTACTTACTATAGATAAGTTGCTAATTTTTTTTGTTTAAATTGTAGATGGAATCCATCCTAGTATTAGGGAGCACCCTCTAAGGATATGTCTCTTGCAGTCTCCAAATCAGGACCTAGCACCACAAGAAACTAGTAGGGAATATAATGAAGGACTTAAGGCCAATTAGAGTCTTGCAGAATTCCTTAAAATTAAAGAAACCAAAGAAGAGGTAAGACATTAAACATTCACCATTGTATATGGCATAGTGATTTTGTTGTATACAATATTGTATTATGTATTTTGTCATAATGTCATCTAATTAACATTTGTAATTTAATGTTATTTGTGTCTACATGTTATGTTATCTAATGTTATGTGTGATTTAATTTGTGGTTTGTAATTTAATGCTATTTGTATCTAAATGCTATGTAATTATATAAGGTTGTGTGTGTAGTGTTTATGTTAATTGTATCTGCATCTTATGTTGCAGCGTATTATAATAAATAGATTAGACATGGGGAAATGAGAGTGATGTGGGGGGGGGGCATAAGAGATTCCACCTTCATGTGGTTGGCCCTGTTCAATAGAGAATAGATTATTCTCGAAACATAGAGAATCTATTACATATATTCTCCTTTTGGTCTTTTAAATTATGATACATGTTGGTGTGCACATTGATTGGTAGTTTAGTTATATATAATATATAAAAATATTATTCAAATTTAATTTAAGTAGGTATTCACGATCAACATAAATGAAACTAACAACTATCAGTAAATCCAAGGACTTTGGTGAGTAAAAGATATCCGCATTTTCTTTATGCTTATGTTTTTTTAATGAATGTTGTATTGATATCTTTTTCCAATTTCATTAGCCTACTTATGTTGATCTTCCCTTAAGCATTAATGTCCTCTTTGATGAAGCAAGGTGGCCATGTATAATAATATCACTCAAGTATTACAGTACGATTCTTCTCACTTTTCTCTATAGTGGCGTCTTTCATTATCCTTGGCATGTTATAACATTTCATTGTTTATGCTTGAAATATTATGGCAATGTTATGATGGTGAAATATGATATAAAAACCCAAAGCATAAGCAAATACCCAGGACTATTTGGAATTGAAAATTGATATCAACAGCAGCAAGACATAGCTCTTATAAAAAAAAACAGTAGTACTAAGGCATGCCACCACAAATAACTAGGGCAAGTATTCCTTGTGTAGCATGCAAATTCCAATGCGGGTAGCAATACAAGTCATTATTCTCCTGCTCGGATACCACCAATAACCTCTAGTATATGAGCTATTGTTGCAGTGTAGGATAATTGAATGCTCTTGTATGCATATAGTATAATATTGAGTTGAAGGGGGAGGGGGTGTCTTGGGGCTCCCCTGCTCCATCATATAAACCTTTAAAGCAACTCCTTATCAAAAAAACCAACCAAAACAATTATTGTGGTGTCTTCCATGGGAAAAATTCAATTGCAGAAGCCATTCCTAAAGTTTTATGCCCCCAGTGACACTGTTACATTCACTATTTGATCAACAATGAATGGGTTTGTTGGACTGTAGGAGGACATGACATGACAGTAGGCAATATTCTCAAATTTATTTGACGATACCTTGATTGTGTGAATGATTCTGGTGATTTGCGGTTGCGGTGAGGAGATACCTCCTTCACTTCACTTTTGAGGGTGTTAATAATCAGGGATTAATCTCCTATCACGATGACCTAAACAAAGTGTTATTGGAAAGAATATTAATTATTTAGAGTACCACTCCTTGTATCCAGTTGATAAATAATATTAACCCTCTCATATGTGGGACAATTGGTGTAGATTTTGATGAGGATTGCATAGATGTTAATTATTCCCAATCTTTAGAACCTCAATTTGAGCTTTCTCGACTACTCTGTGTTGATCAACAAATGTTCAGTTCTCAGTTCTCATTGTGGAGAAGAAAATGTAGCATTGAATGTTGATACTGCACTTATTTCAAAGCTTCTATTTGGTTTGTTTTGGTAAATCCATGCTAGATAAAACAACTTTGAATCGGCTATCAAAAGTAATGTGGACTTCTGGAGCTTTGCCTGAACCAAATACGATTAAAGCGCATGATGGAGGGCCATTTTGGACTGCTAGTCAACTTCTTTAGATGGATTTACCTACATAATTGAATGGAAATGTGAGGAGAATGGGATTTTTGTAAGCAATAATGAAATATTATTATTTAATGGAAATAAAATGCAATTACAGAATTCTCTGACTGGAAACTGGAATTTGCAATGCAATTGTTAAATGCAAAGTTCCACAAGTAGCAACGAAGTGCTTGAATTCAATTGAACATTTTTTGATTGAATTTTCATCCTTTGATGATTTTAGTGCAAAGTTTTAGAAGTAGTAGTGAAGTGCTTGAATTCAATTGAACATTTTTTTATTGAATTTTCATCCTCAGATGTTTTTAGTGCATGTCTAAGTTCACACCAATTGTGAAGAAGCTTGAGATTAAGAATGAATTGAGGTGGAAATAACTTGTTGTGAGAAACCTATTATTCCAATCGTATCCCTATACAGTCTCCCTTACAAATATGCCATGTTAACCACCTTGACAAAGCAAGTAACCCATTTGAAAAGTGCTCCCTTGAGAATGTTTCCAAGGATATGATAACATGAGTTTAGCTTAAATAATTATGAATTTTAGCTTATGTAACACAAGTTGATTCTATCCATGGACATAATGATCACTTAAATAAAATATGCTATACATGTCATAATAAGGTGGCTCAAATTTGAAATACCCTTTCATCTCCTAGGGTGTTGAATAGATAAGGGTTCAAACCTCATCCAATTTGTAGACTTAAATCTTGTAGTCCTATTGAATCACAAAGGTCATTTTTTTTGTGTGATTTTAATTGAGAAGTATAAGTAATCATATAAATAATATTGTTTATTACACAAAGAAAAATAATTCATGGAAAATATATAACTAATTGCATTTAATTAACATCAATATATGGAGCATTTCTAGTGGAATTGAAGAAAAACACGCATAGCATGAAAAAATAGTGAAGTGGACTATTAGAGATTGTTAGTTTTTAATGTCACTTCAAAACTATTTACACCATGCTTGGGGGTGCTTTGTGTGTTGTTGGTTGCATGGTGTGGTTGTTGCATACATGGTGTATGGATGACCTTTGGTTTAGTGTGGTGGTTTCACTCTTCAAAATATTAAGCAAGGTCTGATATATTGGTTGTGTGATCAATCATTTCTAGATCCACCAAATAAAAGAGAGAGAAAACTATGTTATATTAATTTCAACGAATAAACAAAATAGGTCAGTGCGGAACTTGAAAAGAAGGGATTCTATAGATAGTTGTTTATAGTGAAACACATATTTGTAAATTTATTTAATCTATATATAGAATTATGGATTTCTATCATGTGTCCTTATTATGTTGGATATATGTTAGTAAATCAACTTTGTTCATTTTTAAAAACTTAAAGAAAAACATAAAGGAAAGAATAGTCTACAACCCCCAATCACAACTTTGCAAGAGTATAGCTACATAATATAACATCATTTCTCATTAACAGAGAAAGATAGCTTAAAAAAAATAAGAGGACTCTTGGACTCTCTATCTATAGACAATTTTGTTGTTTCCCACGTATTGACTTCAAGGATATTCAATGTCTAATATTACACAAATTTCCCACTTAATCTGAAGCTTTCAACTAATACAATTTCCTTATATGATGATTAAGGTCCATTGACATTTGGGAATGGTTTGTTAGAAAAAAAAGATCACAGAGCAATAAAAATAAACAAGATGAAAATATAAAACACATTAACACATTGCAAGAGACACCAAATATAACTTGGTTCACCTAAAATGACATACTTCCACATAGAAATTATCATTCCTTTTATTCTATCATCTAGCAAAGAAGAAGGGATACAACCTACAGCACACCCACTGCACTTCCTCTTCACTCTCTCACAATCTCTCTCACACAATCACATAGATTGTTTTACAATGTTACAATAAAATACACAACCATATTACAATGTATTCCTTTTATAAAGGGAATACCATGGGAAAATACCATGGGATGCTCAAAACCATGGGCCCATAAATCATTCATTATTGACCAAGTCATGACTATAAAATTACAACATTTTACAAGTCATTTTTCCCTAAATTTTTGCTACAGGGGCGCTTCCAAGGGGGCTCCCAAATTAGTCGCCTCCTCCATTGGACCCCCCATGGTGACTATAGTGGTGGGGGGAAGGGGGAATCCCCCCCACACCCCCTCATCATGGTACTGGGATCCAAACATGACTGAAACATGATATCTAAATTAGAAATATCAGGTTGTACAACCAACATATTTGATCTACTTGGTAGCAAGGATTGGATCTACTTGTTTGTATCCTTTTGTGGTTGCTTGATCCAATTGGATTATTGGATTCAATCATCTACGTAGTTTTAATTCAATCATGATTAAGTAACTTTGAGTTAGTGCACCTTTATTCAATTCAATAAAAGATATTGTATTTTCCTTCCCAGATTGAAACAAGCAAAGCCCAAAATAGGAAATCATCCATAAGTACTCTCATTACAAAGGAAATCATCCATGAGGCCCCTACCTATATAAATATTGCATAGAAAGCATCCACTATGGTTGCATCTCATCTAAATCGTTTCCATTTTATGGGATTGAACATAAAGTAAAGGTAAACTATACCCATTGGCTACATTGGTTTCCCATTATAAAGTAAGGCCCATGAAGGTGGTTAGCAAATCTATATGGTTTCATATTCCCATGAATAGTAGAAACAAGTGGAGTGTTGAAGATATCAGAACATCTTACAAATTATAGTGTTATTCTTTGGAAATTAGTGCTCCTTCCTTCGTCAATTTGGAGACATGTACTAAACTAATTATTATCTCCAATGATTTTTCCCTTTCCTTTCTCATATTCACTAAGAGTTGTTTGGTCCTAAATGTTTAAATTACTGCACCATTGATCTTGAAGAAATGAGTGCAATTGAATTGCTTAATTGTGCAGTGGAATGGAATGAAAAATATACACTAAACAAGACAAATTTCATAAGAAACTAAAAATAATTTCTTAGGAAAATTACAATATTATCTTTTTAATCCTAGTAGTATACAACAGTGTTACATAAAGGAGAACTCGAATCATGTGGATATGATTTGAATCTACCAATTCAATCTAGCAGGTTGGATAATTAGGAGTGTCTAAATTACTGCATGGGAGCCACTAGCCTAAATCCAGATGTCTAATTCATTCTATCAATCAATTAAATTAGTTAAACTGATGAGGTAGGTGAGAATAGGTGCCTACTCCCATCCAACCATGAAAGACTGGAACTAACTGAACTGAAGGACATCTAACTGAATGTAACTGTAGGTTAACTTAGCTTAACTAGGTACCTACCACAACCAACTAAAGGAGGATGCTGGTGGCACTCAGAGCGGCTCCTAAATTGTAGGGATTGGTCTTAGAGGCACATAAACTGATTCATGAATATGAAGTCAGTTGTAGTTAACCTCTATATGTGTTCCCCACACTCTACTGGTTGGTATTGGTGTCACCAATAGCCCAAGTGGACCCAATGGTACTAGTGTCACCAATAGCCCAAGTGGACCTAATGGTACTAGTGGACCCAATATCAAGTAATGACTCCTAAGTCAGGAAAATATAATCTAATAGAATAAGTATGGAAAAGAGAGGATTATAAATCCTAACACCCCCCCCTCCCCCCCTTAATCCTAACTTGGACAACTGTGGGCCCTGGAAACAAGGCCAAAAGTCACCCATTACAATCTAAAATAATTAAAAGGATTCTTAATAAACTAAGGAAAATATGGAAAACCTCATGGGAAAAACCCCTCCTCAAAATAAGCAGTGAATCAGGAAAAACAAGCTAAAACTTGTAAGAATTTTGCTACAATTTGCAACACTATGTAGTGTCTTGGTTCTTCTGTGCAAAAGCATCCTGAGAATATGCATGTGAACCTCTCCAAATTTATTGATTATGTTTGGAGGATTTTTACTCTTTGGAAGAAGAATAATATTCTCAACTGAATCAAGAACATATACAACTGCAAGATGAATATTGGACCCATGTAGAGCAATTTAGATCAACTGACGAGAGAGACAAAGTGCTTGAGAATTCGAACCATGTGAGGAAAACCAAAACAACTGATATATTGTAGCCTTGAACATCAAACCATGTGAGGTAAAATCAGATCCAAGTGTTAGGAGCAAGTATCCAGGCAAATGCAGAATGTCTCCATCTTTACTAGTTATGTGAGGAGATGAGCATGTGATCAAATAGGAAGGTAGAGAAGCCCTGAGACTGGGAAGAGTGAATGCTTGAGCTACATAATCTGATATATATTCAAAAATAACCAATGATTCAAAAAATATAATATCAACAAACTCATGAAAGAAAACTAACATCAAATCCCCAACAACAATTTTGAAAGAGACTTTTGGTACTCGATTTTTCACACCAAAATTGATGGGAACGGCTACAAGTATTACTGGAGGCTCTTGAAACTTAAAACTTGAACCAAATAAGTTCATATAAAATCCAAATAAGTTCATATAAGATACAAGAATGTGGAACAAATCCAAGTGCTCCACCGAGATGGTAGATGCACAATTTTCTCCTTCTTTAAAACTCTGAGTATTGGTGCATTCAATCATGTAGGAATTTCCTGGAAGATCAAGATCAATGAGAATGAATAAATCACTCCTAAACTCTGATATTATTTCCAAAACATCCAAATTATTACTTTTATGCACACCAACAACAACATTAGAGATATGGAAATCAAATTCCTCTTCATTTTCTTAAGCAATCACTGGTAAACTATGCATAGAATTTAAAATAGAAGAATCACTGGAGAATGTTTGCATAGAATGGAAGGAGAGTTTTTCTTCAATAAAAGAGATTTGATTTTATTCTTCTAGATCAGATATATGAGAAGATGAGATATCAAATATCTCATCAAATTCTGTAGCAGCAGGAGAAGAAGTCACTCCAAGGAGAATTTCTTCAATTCGAATTGACTGTGTTGAAGATCCTGCTTTTTCTTCATCTTGAACAACTTGCTTTGCTGCAAGAGAGGGAATGCAGAGTACATTCTTGAACTCATCATGCTGGATTTTAATAGAACCTCTCCTAGAAGTTGGGATTTGGATTTCATCTCCCATATGAGTGCTAGGTCCTCGTGATAGAGTTAGATGGTGAAGGATTCCCTGGAGGAAACCATGAGGTTCGATGCTCCAAAATATATCAAGCAATCCTTTGACGGAATGAGGCCTACTTTCAAAGAAAACCACCTATAATATTCTCCATTCTTCTCTACAGCATCAGACATATTTGCACCTTATGGAAGGGAAATATTGTTTCGTTCAAGGAGTGTTGTCAACTGGTCGAGGGTCTTCTTCATGCACCAGATTTCAGAATGAAATCCTCTCATACAGTAAGGACATCTAGTATTTTCAAAAAATTTCTTTGTCTTGGAGCCCAAGGCTCCTTCAGAAGACTTCTGACTCTCTTTTAGCTTCAAATCAGAGGCTTTAGGCTCCTTCCACTTGTGCTTCCCCTTAGCTTTCGCATTGGTTGAGTCCGAAACCAAAAGAGATTTATTCTTAGAAGTTTAGAGGACTCCCATTTGGACCAACTTATCATGCTCATGTATTAAAGACTCAACAAAGCCATCTAGTGAAGGCATCTTCCAATTGGGGATGGAATATCTTCCAGAATGGAAGGTAGAGATGAAGAAAGAGTACTCAAAACCAAGTATGTTGGGAATAGAGAGCACAATATGCTCACCCTTCCTCTCTATTCCGCATTGCTTACATTGTAGTGCTAGAGACTTGAATTTTGTGAAAAAATGCTGGATAATTTCGAAACTGTTGGGCTGCAATGCAATTAGCTCATTCTCCAATATGTGCCCTCGAAGCTCATCTTCTTTTCCAAATAAGAATTAAATATTCTCCCAAGATTCGTTAGGAGTATTCAATCCATCAAGTTGAAAGAGGAGATCCCTGGAGATGTGAGTGAAAAGAAAGCCAAATGCTTCATCTAACCGATTCAAGAACTTATTTTTCTCAGTAGGATGATGAGGTCTTGCCTCTGTGCCCATAGTCATCCTAAATAAGCCAATATTGTGCAAGGAGACCTGCATATATTCCCTTCAATCAACATAGTTGAAGGGTGTAAGGATCTAGGGTACAAGAGCTGTAGAATGCATCAATTTTCCTTCCATATAGTCAATTCTTCAATCAAGCTACATAGTACCTGTAAGAAACACTGCAAAAACACAATCAATTCACAATTATGTCAGAATCAATCCTTCCATCTCGACATGTACACTTTCTTAGGGTCCAGCATGTCTGCAGAGACTTCTCTAGATGAATCCAGAGTTATCAATGCACACTTTGTAGGACTTATGTGGAAGCCCAGTTGTTTCTAGTGTACAATGGAGATTGGACAGACTTGTTGCTTGCCTGAATAAGCTTCGATACCATATTTAAATTCTTGTGCCATTTATTTATAGGCAATGAGTGCAATTAAATTGTTTAATTGTGTAGGGGAATGGAATGAAAAATATACACTTAACAAGACAATTTTCATAGGAAACTGATAAGAATTGCTCAATAAAATTACAATATTATATTCATTAATCCTAGTAGTATGCAACAGTGTTACATAAAGGAGAATTCAAATCATGTGGATAGGATTCGAATCTACCAATTTGAATCTAACTGACTGACTAACTAGGAGTGTCTAAATCATTGCATGGGAGCCACTAGTCTAACTCCAGATGTCTAATTCATTCTATCAATCAGTTAAACCAGTTAAACTGATGATGTAGGTGAGAATAGATGCCTACTCCCATGCAGCCATGCAATACTGGTGCTATCTGAACTAAATGACATATAATTGAATGTAACTGGAGGTTAAGTTAGCTTAACTAGGTACCTACCACAACTAACTGAAGGTCCAGGATGCTGGTGGCACTCAGAGTGGCTCCTAAATTGTAGATATTGGTCTCAAAGTCACATAAACCAATGCATGAACATGCAACCAGTTGCAGTTAACCTCTATATGTGTTCCTCGCACTCTATTGTTTGGTACTGGTGGCACCAATATCCCAAGTGGACTCAATGGTACTAGTGGACCCAATATCAAGTAATGACTCCTAAGTTAGGAAAATATAATCTAATAGACTAAGCATGGAAAAGGGAGGATTATAAAACCTAACACTGAATTTCTTATCTAACTTGTGTATTTATCACATTCCTTTCCATAAATATTCATTAAATTTCAGATTGGTAATAAGCATTAAACCATGAAAATTAATTTGTTAAAGATGGAACCACATGGCATTGAACATTAATAAAAATATTTAGTGAAAGAAAATTTACAGACATGTGAATTCCATTCCATATTTATTTCATAGTATGTAAACTTATAGTTGGAAAAGGTACATGCATATGAATTCTTTTGGTAAGTGCAGCAATTAAAAACACTTGTAGTTAAGCTTGAAAAAAAAATATATAAATAGTTGAACTCTTCGATCATATATGGATCCTTTATTGTTGTCCATCCCTCTATATGGATCCTTTGTTGTTTTCCATTCCTCCATACAAATAGAAATATGCAAATGGGAAATGATGATGATGAAGGAATTAATTTATCCCTTCTTCCTTTGTCCTTTGGTAACTCCAATCTTATAGTTGTATCCATCCCAATCATAGAGTTTCAGGGTTGGCCTCTGGTAGATCACCCTGGGGAGAATAATGGGTACCCACCTAATGCCTTGACCCTCTGATGCTTCCATTGTTGCAGAGGCTATAAGTGTGATATCATGTTGGTATGAGGACAAAGAATAGTGGGGATAGAAATTTTGATGGATTTATGGTTCTATTATAGAGGATGTGCTCACTGGATATGTAACACCCCAGTTTTGACCCTGTTTTGCATTAAATATATATGATGAAAATATTGTATGGAATCATGGAAAGGAGCTCAAGGCCAAGGCCCTGCCATTGATTGATGTTTTGTGTATAGGTAATCTAGGTTGATGCCTATGGTTTATGGTGCTAATTCCAGCACAGTATATAATTTTGGACATCATATAAATATGCAATTTAATTAAAAACCCACAACCAACTATGTCAATGCAACACATAATGAGATGGGGGCATGATTCCCTAAGGAACAAGGAGGGGGAATGTTTAACCTTGAGCCATGGGGGGAAATCCACGTGTCAAAAGAAAACACCCAGAAAACGTATTCCCATTCCCTCATGCACTCACATTTCATCGTCCCTCATGATGCGGGGAGCGGCGGGACATTTTGATCATCCATCCTCCAATGCTTTCAGTTTTTTTTTCTCATTGTGCATGCGCAGTCCATCATCGGGATTTCACCCAAAATGTTGTGGTTGATTCTAATAATTCTTGACTCCATCATGTGCATGCGTGCTGTCACTACTACATTTCGATCCAAAATCCGACGGAAAAATCCGATGGCGCGTGGATTTATTTTTTTAAACTTACCAAAAATCACAAGGATAATTTTTTTTTTAAAATGTGGCCATAAGCATCGCTTAAGCGATGGCTAGTCCCATAAGCATCGCTTAAGCGACGGATAGCCTCATAAGTGTCGCTTAAGTAATGGCGCCTCAAATTGGTCAATCATTTAAATAAATACACTTAATTGGTCAATTATTTAACATGGAAAGCGTCGTCGCATATCCGACGCGTCGGCTTATTTCCTACACACACTCATATAAATAGATGTACGCCTAGGTTCATTATCTCACACACTCACTCTCGCACTTATCTCTTGGACAAGAAATGCGAAATTCCTAAGGGTTTTTTTTGGCCTTGTGCTTTTGTGGGGATATTCCCACTTGGTCTTGGATTTTGGTCTTGCTCTTTGGTGACTTCTCTCTTAAAGTATCTCTTGGTTAATAATTTCTTGGTTTAGGGTTTGGTTTTTGGCATTCTGCCTTTGTGGGGATCTTTCCACTTGGTCTTGGATTTTGGTCTTGCTCTTTGGTGACTTCTCTCTTGAAGTATCTCTTGGTTAATAATTTCTTGGTTTAGGGTTTGTTTTTTGGCCTTGTGCTTTTGTGGGGATCTTCCCACTTGTTCTTGGATTTTGGTCTTTCTCTTTAGTGACTTCTCTCTTGAAGTATCTCTTGGTTAATTTCTAATTGGTTTATTCTTGGTTTTTGGTTTTTCTCTTTGGTGACTTCTCTCTTAAAGTATCATATACTTGGGTTTGCTCGTAATTTGTTCTTAGGGTTTGAGTAATAAAATGTCATGTAACAATAATGTTACAGGTCATCAAGATCCAAAACAAAATTGACAATTGCTTGCTAGGTTGTGGGATGGAGTGGAAAGAAGGGGTGATGGAAAATGTTATTGTCCTTGCAGTCGATGTAGGGGCTTTAATAAGAGAAGGTTATTGATCGCAACAGCTAAAAAACATTGTAGGGAACATGGACATGTTGAGGGGGGGCATGAATATCATCCATTGGTAAGTCAATATAATTCATGATTATATATCATGCGGTCTTTATATTGAGAGTTTTTGTAATTGTATATTGTATCATTTTTATTTTTGTTACTTAATCGACATGATTAACGTTCTTTGTTTGATGTTTTAATTGTAATTATAAAGCAAGGGCCTCCTAGGGTTGTTTCGAACATGGAGAATGTGGTAATTGTAGAGCAACTAGCGCAGGAGGAACGTCAATATGCAGGTCCTGTGAATATTGATCATGATCAAGTTAATGATGATATGGAATTAGACGATGATCATGACGATAACATAATTGAGGATGATGGTGCAAATACATGAATCAATGATGCATTTAATGTTAGAATGGACGATGATCAACATAATGCGCCGCCAATTGATGACTTTGAATATCTTCATGATTTACCTACACTTGAGAAGGCAGATGAACCACTTTTTGAAGGCTCCCGCATAAGTGTTCTCTCTGTTGTGTTGCTGATAATGAACTTGAAGGTTATGAATGGTTTTTCAAACACAGCCATCACGTTGGTGTTAAGGTACGTATGTGATTATATTTTTCATCGATCACATATATATGATTTGATTTATGTTGCTATAATATTTGTATTGGTATACGTACTTCATCATAAAAATAATAAGGATGTATTTGTTGTTGTTAATATTATGCTCTTCAAATATTTATACTAACCATTTTTTTTAAATTTGTTGTAACAGCTTGATAGGTGAATATTTGTTACCGCCATCAAATAAATTACCTCGCACATACTGAGATTTAAAAAAAATCATGAAATATGTTGGAATGGACTATCAAAGAATTGATGCATGTCCTAATGATCATATTTTATATTATAATCAGTATGAGTTTGCAACAGAATGCCCTATATGTCATAGCAGTAGATACCAAACAGATCAAGTAACCAAAAAGGTGTCTCGTAAGGTTCTTCATTATATTCCCATTATTCCACGCTTGCAACGACTGTTTAGGTGCAAAAACATAGCACAATTTATGGATTACCATGCACGGAATAGAAGTGGAGATGATATTCTTTGAATTCCCGCAGATGGTTCTGCATTTACAAACATGGAGGAAAAATGGCCACACTTTAAAGAAGAACCTCGTAATGCTAGACTTTCTTTGGCAGCGGATGGTGTCAATCCATTTAAAGAGATGAAATCTACTTGCTCGGTCTGGCCTGTTTTTGTTATCAACAATAACATTCCTCCATGGATGTCAATAAAGAGGGAGCATATAATGTTGGCAATGATTGTTCCAGGTATAATTTGTACTTTAGAACAATGTTTTTTTAATGCATTAGTATTTAATTTGTCATGAAGATCAATATTGTTGCATATTCATGTCATATATATATTTCATTTACTTATATGTATTGTATTTGTTGTTTTCTTTTAGGTAAGTACATAGTTAAAGATATGAATGTATATATCGAGCCTCTTGTTGATGAACTACTTAAGCTATGGAATGGTGTCACTATGTATGATGTCTCTAGACCAGTAGGGCAAAGGGAATTTCAATTCCATGCAATGCTTTCCTGGACAATTCACGATGCTCTAGGGCTAACACATTTTTGTGGTCTTCAAACAAAGGGAAAATTTGCATGTCCAGTTTGCGGTTCCAAGATGAAATCTCGTCATTCAAAGAGTTTGTCAAAGGAAGTGTTTGATGAGTATAGGCACTTCCTCTCTAAGAATCATAGGTATCGAACTATCGAAAAACATCTTTTTAATGGGAAAGAGGAGACCGCATTAAAACCACAAAGAATGATACCTCACATATGGAAGTTGCAATATAATAGAAATCGTCAAGGTACGATTCAATTTGTCTATCTTATATATTCATATTGATAATCTCTTATATGTAGTTTTTAATGTTTTATTTTGGATTATATTAATTTTTTTTACTGTAATATACGACATTTTAATCTCTTTAACTTATATATTGATTACTGATGGTTTGCATGAACATCATGAAGGTGTAAATGGGCTTCCACGAGGAATGACAAGTTATCCCAAACAATTTAGTAGGTTGCCTTACTATGAGCACTTACTAGTTGTTCATTTGTTTGATGCAATGCATATCGGAAAGAATGTAGCTGAAACACTATGGCAAATATTAGACAGAAGGAGGGACAAAGAAAAAATTGTCAAAATTTGAAATGACATTCATGAATCCAATCATGCAATGAAATATATCATTGAACATTTAAACAACGATGGAGACCAAATTAATATAAGGTCACTTCCATGGTTATTGACTGAGCAACAAAGCAATGCAGTAAAAGAAGTGATACAAAAAATGAAATTTCCCACAGGATTTTGTTCGAACATAAAGAATATCTTAACAAGGAAAGGTGATTTTGGCGGGGTAAAAACCCATGATTGGCATATCTTCATTAAGGTAATTATATTTTTGGTATATATATTGGTATATTACAATACTGTATGTTTTTGGTTTACTTTTTTGCTTAATTTTGAAAAATATATTGATGAGACGTGTTCATTGTTACAGTATGTTCTACCTGTATCTCTCCCAGACAACTTTGATAATAATGTCAGACAGGTCATATATGATTTTGGAAAATACATGAGGTAATTAGAAACAATATTTTTCACGCATCATCATGTAATTTGTTTAATTCGTTGTATAACTTATATGAATTGACATTTGTTTTAGTCAATCACGTAGATTTGTACTACAATGTTAAATTTTCGTCGTTAAATGATATCATTATTTTCTTGCTTTACATGTAGATGGTTGTCATATAAAGAAATCCACAAAGAAGATATAAAGTATTGGAAGAGAGAAATTCCTCGTTTAATGTGTCAAATGCAGAGATTTCTACCTTTGGTATTTTTCAATGCACAAGAACACTACCTCATACACCAAGTTGAGGAGATGGAATTGTGTGGACCTATACATGCAAGGTCCATGTGGATGGTTGAGAGGCACTTGAAATTTATGAAGGCTTTAGTTAGACAAAGAGCACATCCAGAGGGTTCTATGATGGAGGGATATATGGTATTTCAGGCCATGGTGTATATTGTTGAATATCTTCCAGGGTTGACGTTTATTAAGACGAAATTAGATCGATGCATTGGTGATCCAAATTCCACCAAGAAATTAGAAGGAGAGTACCTGATGGGGAAAGGTAAATCGAGGAAGGTCAAAGGTAATTATTAAATGGTGTTATAGATTAATATTAATGTTAATACATTTTAATAATATCGTACATAATTATTTCATTTTTAATATTCATCAATGATATGCATCATTAATATTTATAATGTTACATTGCATTAAGTAATTATAAATTTCTGAGTTGATTTATGTAATTTTATTTTCATGCAGTTGGTTGTGAGTGGGATGCACTAAATTTGTACGTCGCAAACAATCTTGATTGGATGAAGGTATGGATTGAACGATGTAATAAATCTGGTCGAGGACTATCATGGGAAGGTGTGGCTTCATTGGTTAAAGAAGC
>LPNX011192813.1:158295-263148 GCA_001517045.1 Pseudotsuga menziesii
GACTATCAACCTCACCTATATACCAAGTCCTGGTTGTCTCTACTCAGTATTTCTAGACAGATTGCATCGGTTATAATTTGAATTTCTTATTTGCCCACAGTTATAACTTGTATGATTTGTACACAATATTTCCCAAATAGGCTGGTTAAGTGATAATCTGCTATATTGTGCACACTGTCCAAGCATGAGTGCTTGTGAAGTAGAAACCTTATGTCAAATAAGCTTTTTGTTATTCAAGAGAAAAACTTAAAAAGTTGTAATTTGCTATTTTCCTAATTTCATTTTTTTGGGAAAAATCTCTGCATAAAAAGGATCTTTCTTGGGAAGTCTTGAATGGATGTGATGAGCATTCTGTCATTGTATGTAGGCAATCTTGATCCAGTGCATTAGTAAATTTCTTGTAGTGCATTTAAAAATTTCATTGGTTTGTATTTGCGGTAGTCCTTTTGCCATTATAGCCAAAATTGGCATGAGCAACAAGGTATTTGTACCTCGTTGCATGAATGCAGCTCAATGAAATGTGTAAAAACAGATACAGACAGGAGACTTTTCAAAGGTTATCTGTAGAGATGTTGATATTTGCATCTACAGTAGAGATATTCTTTAACCATTGAAGAAGTGGAGGGATAAGAACGCTTCTTGGGTGTTCTGGATATGCTATGCTGTATTATATTTTCTTAAGCACACAAACATCTGTTAATGCCATTTTCGCATTTCTCAAGTCTCATTTATTAAGGTGATTTTCATGCTTTGGAATGCCATCTGCTTTCGCAGAATCAGATTGGTCATATGTAATTCAAAGTAGTTTGAACACAGCTAGAGGTTATTGAATACTAATTTGAACCGCTGGGCAAGTTTAACTGGCTGATGAAAACTTTGCATGGACAATAAAGTTATGCTATATGGTAATCTGGTAAGATGATTTTAATACGGATGGTTTCACTATATATCGTTTCTTAAGAAAATATGTGATTGGGGATTGGTTTGTTGGATATATCAGTAAACTTTTGCGTCCTCATTAAGTATGGATTCTAGTATTTGCTAAATTTTAGTGAAAATTGACTTCAAGGCACTGACGTCTCAGTCAAGCATGTCTGTTGTCAATTCATAATTCAAGAAACTGACCTTTAGTCTAATGCTTTGTAGAAGGTGGAAATGGTCTATTTGGCTTAGGTGGCATTCTTCCTTAAACAAGTTTTCTAATGATCCTATCTGATTTGAAAGGAAGGTAGTCAAGTCAATTCATTTTCAAGGATTTATTTTTTCATGGAATCAAGCAGGGAGAGTGGGAAGACAATCGCTTGCCTTTCTAGCAGCGGGGGGTCTCGTGCAGAACTCATTGGGAACGATGAATCACAAGAATGTGAATTATATAACCCTAAGACTGTATTTACCTATCAGCGTTAGAACTTATTGATTGGGATTGCACTCTCTCCGACACATTATGCATACAAATTCTTGGAAACATTTAGTAATATATTTTCATCCTTAAAATATGTATCCCTTTGCAAAGAAACCATCAGATTCGTGGAGAAAATCCAGGCCTTTTGTGTCTGGCTTTGCCGGTAAAACTAAGAAAGAGCAGGGATGGGAATTAAGTTATACCTTTGTTGTTAAGTTTTGTAACAGTTTCTCTTACAAGAGAGAGCTCATCATTAGGAGGCATAGGTACTTTCAACTGATATTTTGACATATAGTTTCATGTCACTTCCTTAGAGTAAGGAAAATGTCCGAACTATGGGTTTACAAATTCCTTTTATAGTGATTGCAATCTTCCAATTACTTAGCACCTTATGCTAGGAAAATATTAGAATTCTCACATGTTATCTTTGTTCAAACATAGAGGAGGTGTTTGTGCTATCATAATATATAAATGAAGGGCTCTACTATTATGAAAAATTTGAACATTGTTTAAGTGGATTGACTCGACTAGTATGCAAGTGTTTGTTTATAAGAAGGCTTCTATTTCTCATTTGATCAATGCAATACAGAGAACTCATTTGTAATTTTTTTTAAAAACAGTTATGGCCGTCGCTTAACCGACGGCATGAAGGTTTTTATTTTTATTTTATTTTTTTTAAATTGACTACCGTCGCTTAACGGATGGCCCTTCTGTCGCTTAACCGACTTCAACATCCTTATATCCGTCGCTTCAACGACGGCATAAAGGTTATTTTTTTTTTTTAAATTGACTGCCGTCGCTTAACCGATGGACCTTTTGTCGCTTAACCGACTTCAGCATCCTTATATCCGTTGCTTCAACGACGGCATAAAGGTTATTTAAAAAAAAAAATTGACTATCGTCTCTTAACCGACGGACCTTCCGTCGCTTAACCGACGGTTACATGTTATAGACATCGCTTAACCAACGGCATGAAAGTTATTTTTTTTTTAAAATTCACTACCGTCGCTTTCTTCGACGGCCATGCTGTCGCTTAACCGACACTTAAGCTTTATGTACCGTCGCTTTCTTCGATGGCCATGCTGTCGCTTAACCGACACTTAAGCTTTATGTACCGTCGCTTAACCGACGCGTATGTTTAAAGTTTATTATGAATTAGATGTCAGATAACCGACGATTTACATTTAACCGATGGTAAACATAGGTGTTGCTTAACCGACGGATTCGAAAGGTGTCGGATAACCGACGATAAACCACCGACGCTTAAAAAAAATCATAGTGTCATACATGCGACAGGGAAGTGTCGAAAATCGGACAAGATGGCCGTCGGATTTTTGGTCGAAATGTAGTAGTGTGTGCGTTTGCATGTTTTGCAGAGCCGTGTTTTTTTCTGTGTTGTTCGCCTATTGTTACCAGCCTGAGCATGGTTGTGCAATGGTCTCCTCTGTCACAGAGGGAGTGGAAGCTTGTTTTGTTGTGTTAACATTTTGGTATGCTATGTGTATATTTTTTCCTTGGTTTGAAATGTTCTGGAGTGGAATTGGATCTGAACTAGCTTGATAAACCTAGTGTACAAGGGAACCTCACAAATAGATCTAGAGGGGCTGGTTTTCTTCTTTGCACTCCCTGAACAACAGTGGAAGGGAAGGCATGGCCTGAGGGACTATGTAGTAGAGAAAGGGATGCTTCCTTGTGTTGGGTGTGTAGATGTTTTAGGAGTCAAGCCTAATCTAGTGTAGGTGTCCACAGCTTAGTGGTTGAGCTCACTAGCTTAGTAGTTCAATTTTTTCAGTTCCTTTGCAATCTGATAAACCCATCTGTTAGTTGGTTTGGCTGGTCCTTAATGAGAATGTTGGCTTAACTGACTACAGTTTGATAAACCCAATAGTATATTGGATTTTTTGTCGGTATCCTGATAAACCCAACTGTTTTGGCTTGGTTGAGTTTGCTTGTATTCTTTTCTATGTGTGAGCTTGTTAGTGTTCCTTATTCCTTGTGGGAATCATGCCCAGCTTGAGGGTGGCAGTGTTGCTGAGAGATTGATGAGAACACTGGCCCATGGTTGGGTGGAACATTGCAACGATGTAGATGGTTTAGGAACAACTTCTTTCAAAGATAAGTATCTCTATGTTATTCTCTACAAATGGTATTTTCTTCATGAAATATGATGAATATGTTTAATGTGTTGAATTGATGAATTGCTTCTGCTATATAATTGCAATTGTATGCATCTGTGTATGTTTCTTTCAATACATTTTTAAATTAAGTTATGGGACTTAGATGGTTGGATTGGTGATGGCTTGGATGATCAAATCTGCCCAAGACTTCTGTTAGCAGGTTGAATTTCCACAACTCTCCTTTATGCAACTTGCAGGATGCAGGATGCGGAAGCGACGTTCTGTAAATCCTGCTCTCCACAGTTTTCCTTCCACAACTCTTCTTTCCGCAATATGTGGGATGCGGGATGCAGCTTCGCAGATATCTACTTCCATGAATTTTCTTTCTATAGTGGTCTATTTCGCATGCAGGATGCGGGATACGGGACCGCAACTTTGAATTTCCCCAATTTCGTAACTCAAGCTTTCCACATCGTTGATTTTTGCGGGTTGATTCTCAGCCATTGATTTTTTCCCAAATGCAAAATAGATTGTGACCGTCGATTTTTGTTACGATTTTTCTCCATCGTTCGATCTCCTCTAAGATCTTTCTTCATAGATCGTCGAATTTATCAATGGTGGAAGGGAAGGGATGTGATAGTGTGGTAGCAAAACATGAATGTTGAGGAGTGCTTCATGACTATGCCATGTGTTTTAAAGAATGATAAAGGTTCCGTAGGAAATTTTTAATACTGGATGATAATAGGGGTATGGGTACATCATAGAGTGGTATTAGAGCTGCTAGTTGTGACGTTAGGGCCTAAATGGGCCATGTTGAATAGTTAACATGGTCGTTGGTAAATGGTTTCAAAATATTGTTAGCTGCATAACAAAGAAAACTACCATGGGTAGTGGGTAACTGGTTTTGATTTTGAAATTATCTAACAATTTGTTATTAACATATTTTGCAGAACTATAGTAGCAGGGCAACATTCCAAATAGTGTAGTTCAGTAAAGTTTGTTTGGCTGAGCCATGAGAACCTATAGGTGCGATAATGCACAAAACCCCAATGAATATGAGGAAGATGATGTGGGGGGAAATGTCCGAAATGGAAATGTTGAGACAGAGTCTAATGGGAGGTGTTTTCAAGATACTCAATATTTTTTTGCCACCATGAGAATCCTAAGGGTGGAGATGCAAAGCCACAGGCCAGACAATGAAAGATTGGTTAAGGCACTGGAGGAATAGAATTAACTGAATGCAGCCATGCTATAGAGTTTGATAGACATTCAGAGGTGGATGAACTTTAGGGACCAGACAGTGAGACCATAAGGAAGTAAGAGCACTGCTAGAGGAAGAAAGAGATCTCCTAGTGGTTCATCTGACTCTGAAGGATCCACTGGTGGCTCAAGTTCTTCTTCTCATGAGAATAAGAGAAAGAGGCGCTACCAGACACAACAAAATTTTATCCCAAAATCTGACAGTTGCCATGTCTGAAATTCGACAATAACCTATCGGGTATTCGACAACCTCAATTTTTTTTGTCGTAAGTGGCATAATGTTGGATATTCGACGACAAGCCAAGGCCATCGAATTTCCTATGGCAAGGCCATCGAATTTCCTATGGCAAGGTCGTCGAAGTTCCTACGGCAAGGCCGTCGAACGAGTCGAAAATGAAACGAAAATCTACCATCGTAGCCACAGCAGCTTTGTCGAATTGACATGAAATCCAACAACAGCTACTAGGCATTGAACATCGGATAACCAACGGGGTACTGTATATTAATAAAAAAAATTGTATATTAATAAAAATTTCTTAGTTTGTATGGTTTTTAGAATTGCAAATTCACTTATTTCCATATCAATGTGAGCTTGTCTCTTGGGTTTGCCATGATCTGAATAAGAGAAAATAAAACCCTTTTATTAAACCCTTGCTCATAAACCAATTAAAAATATAAAGGACCTAATACTGATCCTCATGTGTGCTAGATGAGTCTTTCGAGCGCGTGGATCACATGCATGTGCCTATACTCAGTCACTTGAGCTTGAATGTAGTTGGAACTACAATTAGAGTGTCTCATAGTTCACTTAGGGTTCACATGGTGTAGCGATGGGGTAGTTAACTCACCCTAGTGAGTGTGCATGCTACCATGAGGATATATTCACTCCAGTTAAACCTAATTAGGGTTCATAAATACCTAATTTGAATTTAAGTCTAGGGTGATTATTTATACTATCTACTTCATTCATTGAAGATTAATGAAATACATCATTCCTTCTTTTTATTTGTTCTAATCTTTTTGTGTGATGATTAATGCTAATACATGTGTTACATCAATTATTGGCTATTGATCCCTTTTTACATCTGATCTCTCTTTTATTTGTGCCTTGATCTATATATGCTCATGTTTTACATGGTATTAGATCTATATGGATGATAAACTAGTCAGTGTTTTAGCAATTGTTTTTCAAGGATCAAGCTATTGTACATTGAAGAAAGGATTTTGCAACGCTCAAAGATCTCTTTGTAGCCATGGATTTCCTATCTCCCAAACAGATTCTAAACCCTTCAAGTATTATGAATGGAAGTCAAGAGTAGAGATGCTCTAGAGGATGACGAGGCTCTACAGGTTCACAATGGATACAAAGGTGGAACCTTAGCAATTGAGAATTTAAATAATTGAATAGAATGGATGAAGCATTCAGGCTGCTTTACTATATACTATACCACATTAAATCCAAGAATAATCCTAATGAAGTTTAGATTATGTCGTGCATTTCTTTGGAACACAAGATGAAATGAGGAGCCATCAATTGGAGGTGGAACTCATGATCTTCAGACCAAGTGATTTTGACTTTTTTCAAGAGTTTTTCACCAAGTTCAAATCAGTTGTCTAGTAATTCAATGTGTGTAAGATATAGAAGGATATCTAGAAAATGATACTCTCTATTCTCTCTAAATTGGGTCTTGATTATAATATCTTTGTTTCTACTTTCCATTCTACTAAATTGGCTCTTGGAACCTCCTACAAAATGCATACTTTGGATTTTTTTGTTGCATCCATCCTTCAAGAGAAAGATAACTTCTCACAAATGGGACTCCAAAATACCTCAAAGGTGCATTCACTTGCATCCAATGAGGGGAAGAAGGGCGCAAGAAATAAAAACTGTTTGTGTGATAAACACCTCAAGCCTCCTAGTACTCGGTCATCTTTAAAGTTTAAACAGAGCCATTAGCATAATCAACTGAAAAAATATGCAGGTTTTCTATGAAACATCTCCATTTTCTACATGTTAGTGAAGCTCATACAACACCAAAATGAGACAAATTTTTCTGTTAATTTCAATGGGAATTTTATCCATATTTTGTATTTTGCCAATGTTGGGTTAACATTTTCACGTCACCTTAAATAGGACCAATTATGAGGTTGATAAAGATGACTAGAGGATTAAACAAACATACTTGATGAAAGTGAATATACTATGCATGTAGTCCACTAATAACAAACCATAATACAACCCACTTCCCGACAAGCTCGCCACTATCAAATCTCTGTAACAATTTATTCTAGGAATCTTTGCCAAATAGTTTGTATGCACCATTAATATAGACATGTTGTATTGTAGAGTTTTCACGCAACTTATATACTTTTCACCAAAATTCTATTGATATGGAGTCAATGTATGGTTGTTGTCTCCATAGGATAGGGGAAATAATCCTCAAGCCAAAATTCAAATCTTTTTAGGAAGCAATCAACTCAAATCATGAAATGTAACAAGGAAGAAAATATGTTGTACTATGAATTTCCAGCCTGTCAGTCTATAAAGTGATCACCAATCTGCTAAAGACAGGCTATTCTCAAAGGAGCGAAGACCTGCATTCATTGTCAAATTCTTATATTTCTTCCCACTTTTATGTTTATTCCTCTCATTAATTATTAATATCATTTGATAAATTCCTTTCCACAATACATATTTTATATCTTTCACAATTGAAATAAAGATCAAATAGGTAATTAGTTATAACTTATAATAAAATCCAGAAGGAAATTATTCCTAGCAATTTGAGGTATGGGATCTTGACAAATCCTATCCACTTGAGAGGCTTCACCCTTATTGTCAAGTGGATTTTGAGGGTAATGCTGATAAGTCCCACAAAGTGAGAATAAATACAAATATCTTCAAGAGAACTCGTAGAATTTAATGAGACAAACCATATATTAAATAATCAATTCATTTTGAATTTATGGAAGCAACTTGATGAGCTATAACAATATGGACTGCAAAATAGATAACCTTTTACAGTGTTTTGGCCATGTAACTCATCTAAAGAGGACTAATTACAGAATAATTAGGAAAGACAACATCTTTAGTCGATGTAAAGTGTTGGACATTGGAAATGTATACCGTTGGAACATGAATTTCATAATTTGCTTCACAAATCCAATCCTTAGAATCACATTATGTTGGTGATAGAAGAACTTTAATAAAAAAGATAAAGCAAACAAACCCATCATCATAAATAGTAACAATGTCTTACTGTCTTTCCATTAGTGAGCTGAAGTTTAGCTTTCTGGCCATTGATCTCTAGGACTTCTCCATCAATCTAGACTACTTCAGAATCTTCCACCTATACATGAGAACCAACAATAATGTTAATGGGAGCTGCCTGCATTGAGCCAAAAGATGCCAATGTCAGTAATGAATGAATGACTTATTAACTCATTTAAGAGATTTAAAAACAGAATCTTGACTAGAAAGCATACCCATGGCCTTGAAGGACCTTAACTCATTGGCCTGCTAAATAAATCTGGCTTAAAATAAGAAATGCAACACATGTAGACTTCAACAACATAGAGTACGATGAAACATTGTATCTATGAATCTAAAAACTGCCTGAGAAAGAAAAACATGTTGATTCCTACTTGGAAATTAACAATCAGAGTTTGACAAAGGATAGTTTGAAAGTCCCAAGCTGATCATTTTGTACCTTTTGTATACTATCTGCACTACCAAATACCTTCAGTACCTTTTGAAAAAAAGAAAAAAAATTGATTCCAAGTACAAACTATAAATATTTAAAAAAAATAATGGTGAAAATGCTCCTGCTTCTATTTTTTTGCATGATGGGCTTGAAAGAATTGTTATATTGTTATTAGAATCAAGGTGAGTCTATATTTGGCATGCGCTATCCCTATCCTTGCTAGCAGTGACCATATCTACTTTTCCTTCATATAAATGATCGATACTTGACGTTCTTGGATGTTGCAACCAGGCCTAACATACACTATATAAATATTTAGTCATATGGAGCTCTTTGTTCTGGCTACTTCATTCAAGCACTGGTTTAGGAAAGCATTCGACCATTATGTTAGAAAATCTCTCACTAACAGGTTCACTTGTTTCACAACACTTGTCGTAACAAGAAAAAGAAGAGCGACACAAGTATCTTTGCTTGATGCGATAAGAAAATCCGGTGTTCTCTTCTCCCCTCTTCTTCTTAATTGGGTGATATTTATTTATGCTGGTCCCTTCACCACCAAGGTCCTTTGCTGGTGGAACTAAGCAAATAAATACTTAGCACTTCATGGATTCAAAGAGAACCTAGGATGGGACTAATTATGAAGCAACATAAAATATGTATTTAGGAATCCTATTAAGTCAAAAGATAGGGAAAACGACATCACACAAGATTTGAGAAGGTGAGTAGGTTTTGATTTTTATATCCAATACATATACTTTTTATACCAACCTTGTAATGCTAGAAAAAGTATAGCATAACTCATATGCAAACATAGATTGTATACGGTTGAAGTGAATAAAAAAATGAAAAATACTAATTCAAAATATTAGAAACTTCATTCCTCGTAATTATTTGAGTATCATGTTTCTAAAATATAGCTAGAACATACTTCCATGCCTTAGACAGAGCCAAAGTGTGTGCAAGAAACCTGAGCAGTGAAATAAATTCAATTCCATAGCCTCATTATGGTTCACGGTCACACTTAGTTCAAATCTTATGTTTATTGCATCAGGTGCTCTATGTAGTTCAACAAGTTCAAGGTAAGCCATAATGTTTGCATTTGTTGTTGCCTCTCTTTGTACCCAATGCTTCCTATGTTATTGTTATTAGATCTAGTTTTGTTACAACAGATTCTAGACCATGTTGAGTTGATGACCCCAGTGATGGGTCAAAATCTTAACTATGGGACTACATCACTTTGCATCTCAGTATATCAAGACCAGGATTTTCATCACCCCTCTAAAAGAAAACGATGCCATGACAAGCATAAGCGGATGTGAACATGTGTAAACCTACACAGTAGTAATTACATATGGCCATAATGTGGTTTCATTCCATCTTATTCTACAATACAACCATTACAAGTGGTCGTTGGATTGAAAGGTGGTGATAGTGCATTCATTCCTCTGACAAGAAGAAGTAGAGAATTCATTTCCACAAAAAATGATCAAGCAAATCTACCACATAAAACTTAGGACAAACAAAAACCATCAATTTATGGTGTAGAATGGAAGGAAAAATAATGCAACTAATTGAAAAACTTGGGCAATATCATCTGAAATCACAAGATGGCTCCACATAGCAAACAAATTTATATTTTCCAAAGTTAAACTATGTCATTACTTGTGGTGGTATAAGGCATTTAATTCTATGATATCATTTAAAATGAAGTTGTAACTAATTACATCACTTATTACAGATAATATGTACATTATAAACTATTCCTTACTATGTCACTCTAATGAGAATCATAGACTCTACCTAAGAGCTTAACCTCTAATAGGTATCAATAATCTTTGTTGTAGGCTATTACATACCAGTATTGAATCTCAATACATATTGTATAGGCCAACCACTTATGAATAAGTACGGTCCATCAATGGTATTATATAACTACACAATTCTATGAATCATATATGAAACACAAGTTATACATATGTTATAATTGTGACGTAACTAATAGTAATAGTGTGATTGATATGAGCTATGAATACATGTCACTAATTGAGATATGATATTTTTCATCTATAATAAGTAAGATTTAATGATAGTAGAACATATCATACATCCAAAAGTTCCATCTTCTTATAAAAAATAAGAAAGAAAATTCTAACTATGTGGTTGATATGTTGAGTCGTCCCGTAGCTTAGATATTACATATTTTGGATATATTTTATCTTTCTTGTGAAGATTAGAAATAGTTACATAATTTATACCCTTTTCTTGGTCCCATATAGCATATAATACATCATTTCACTTAAATAAATCAAACTCATTTAGGCCATCCACGACTCATTAGGTCAAATCATTTTTAGATCATATGTTATTTACAGCTAAAGAAAACTAGCACAAAAAAAGTATCTACTCTACTAGCTCTATCATTTGTTTCTCACCCTTGGGAGTCCATATACATGTATTTCCCAATGTCCTTACCACAAGGCTAATAAAACATTATTGCATCTCTTTTGTGGTTTGCAGATTCTCCAAAATGGCTATCTAAATCCATGTAATAAGATTACATCAGTTCAGCAAGTAGCCACACTATTCAAATTTCCATCATGTCTTGGAGGAATTATTTATTTAATGGACCAATTTTAGTGCCTAGCCTTGAGAAGATAGACCTTCTTTCAGGAGTGTATAGTTCAAATTTCAATGCACCATTGCAATATGCTAAAGAGTATGTTAGCACGTACAAGCTCAAGAGTATGACAAAGTGGATGCTTGAACTAATGGTAGGTTCTTTGGGGCTTAGATCCATGTGAACATGCAACCTAAGATATATAATAAATGGAATGAGCAATGGTAGAGTGTGGAATGGTGCACACTGGAGGGTGCATTGACATCGAACTCCGGGCATAAAGAAGGCACTAAAAATCAAAATTAGAGTATAGTGGTGTTTGGTGGGAAGTGGGAACTGTTGGTAGTTGGGTCGCAATTTTATCTCATTATGGCATCACCTTCAACTTACATTTGGGGCCGCCGATGCCATGGAGTCCTGGAAACTACCAATTCAGTCACTTCTTATCACCCAACAAAATTTAAAATTCAAATTAATGTAAGAAATAAGCCTACTTATTTTTATTGGTTGCTTGCACTTTTTATGATGTAGGTAGTGAGATAGTGAGACTTACCCATTAGGAAGAGAGGGAAACGAACCGCATTCAAATGGGAAACCCTGGTGGGGGAAATAATATTGCCCCATTTTTCTTGACCTAACAAGCTCTTTGTTTTAAAACATGCTACTTTTGATGAGTGGTTGCTATTGAGGGTATCTATTTGGTCAACTTCACCCAGGACTTGAACCTGAAATAATTTAAATAAAAGATTGCACTAGCACAGGTAGTAAGCCCACTCGTTTTTGAACTCAGGTCATCATTGCTGCTAGTGTTCACACTTGCAACTAGACCATGGTTGGATGGAATTTTGTTATAAAATTATGTTGATTAACGAAAATAACAATTTATCCATTTCAATGAACTCATTTAATGAAATAGAGAAGGACAGATTATCTGTTTAGCGTTTAAGACTTCAAATATGGTCCCGCCTAAGGTTCCTATATCAAAACCCCCACATAATTTTCCAGCAAAACCTTTGATGAAAGTTCAACATACCATTGTCAATAGCTAAAAGTTTACAATAAATTAGGATGTAGTAAACAAATACATGCATAGCATAGGATGTAGTAAACAAATACATGCCTAGCATAATATCTAGTAAAAAAAATGCAATGTTTTCCACTTTTGCATTCTCTTTGGAAAAAGAGTTAAAGACTAATGAATAATATATTACAATGATATTCAAAGGATCATTTATGCATCACCTGTAAAAACTATTTCTTTCATGTCGTCTCTTTGCAAAGCTTCATCATATTTCTCTTTCAATCCTAGCAAGACTGCAGAGAGAAGACGCGAGAATACATGAGAAAGCAAAAAGTACATTCACTTGTTCCATGCAAAGCATACAATGATTACAATATCAAAGCATACTTTATGCCTACACAGTCACTGAATATAAGTTCCTAGTACATAATAGTTTATGCCTATTATGCAATCTGAGTGTAAAGAGCCTACTGCCTAGTACATAATTGTATGACTCACATATAAGTGCCTAGTATGCATAAACTATAGATTACAGTTTACACTCGTAGGAAGTGGGCTCACAGTTTTTTTTAGCTCACAATCATATTCACATGCTATAGGATAAAATGATATACTAGGGAACAACCGAAAACTAGCTCTTGGAATGCATAAAAAATTACCTAAACATTCTCGAAATGTACCCTACTCTCCAATACATTTCAATCACTTTGGGGACATTTTGTACTTGCTCCAAAGCTCTTGGAAATACATGAATGACAAGATTGGGTTTTCCATTGGTCCATATTGGGTCTCTTGCTTCTTTGGAATTTTATGTAGGGCTCTAACATCCCCATTGAGTACAAATCTTATCCTTAAATTATTGAAACATGGAAGCATACAAATGTTATGAAGCACTCCTAAAGCTTCAATAAAGTGCACATAACCATTCTATTTTTATTAAGCCCCTGAAATGTTAGTTGAGCATGCAAGGTATGCATAAAAAAATACAAGCATGGTTGTTGCATTGGGATGATAACAAGGGCATACCTTGGAGGATGAGGACTAGGCACCCAGAGGAGGGCACCTAGCCCTAAGAGCACGGGACCATGTGACATACACCTGGGAGGTTGGATACTTGACTTCAGGACGCTTGGGTTGAGGAGCATACTTCATGGAGGTTGGTTTTGGACCTAGACACATGTTTAGGAAAACCATTCAAGCAAGTCACTACCTTATAAGTTGGCACACATGTCGAGGAGCATCGGGCACAAGAAGACATGTGGAACATAACCAGAGGCCACATGTTTATCATCAAGCTTTGCGGCCACATGTTTCTCATATATTGTGCACAAGTTATGCCATGATAGGCCACCATAATGTGAGTTGTCATCAGATAGGAATAGGGAAAGGAAGCAATGCCAGAAGGAGATAGTATGAAACACATCCAAATTGCTCAGATTTATACTATTTTCAGAAAGGACATGGGATAGAGAGGTGGAAAAAGAATTGGACACAAAAGAAAAGAGATTTCTGAAGGTAGCCATAATTATAGAAAGTGATTTGAATTTTTAGTGATGGTTGGTCATAGGTTCCCTTTCATCCCTGTTGTATTTTGAAAGTTAGTAGTTACATGTGATTATCATAGATATTTTTGTACACTTTAATCAAATTATACCTTGATGTAGCATCCAACAAAAGGCAGAAAACTGTAATTTGAAACACAACTGAATTAATATAAGACTTACACTTGTATAAGCTTGTTTACTTTTTCTAAATGAAACTATGTAGATAGTGACACACCATCCAATTCCATTGTTGCAGTACCATTTATCTTCACCTTAAATTTTGATGAACATGACACCTTTTCTGATGAGGGTTGAGTGCTAGATTTTATAGGGGAAACTTGCTCATGCTTGCGAACAAACAACTACTTAGCTAATTACCCTTGGTTAAACTTATTTGAGCCAGACTACCCATGATATTTCTTAAGGCCTCTACTATTTTTCTTTGCTGGGGTCGCACAAGATTTCTTCACCCTGATGCCCTTTGACTTGTAATCATATTTCTCAGCGTCACCCTTTTGTGCAACATAATACTTCATAGGAGGTACAATGATTCAATTGACTTGCCTTGAAGCTAAATTTGAAACATCTTGCTTCTTTGGAGAAGGCAGCATTGGTGCAGTCATGCTCTATAGCTTGTGTTCTTCCATTTTTTTATCAGTCAATGATACATTAGACATCTTAGCATGTGAACTCCTATCATCCTTATCTCCAATCTGTCATTTATCCATCTACTTAGAGGACATTGAATATTCAAACCATGGATCCATCTGCTTATCCTCTACCCATTTAGTAGGTTCTGAAGAAAACCTTATAAAGGATTGATATGAATCTGAAGACACCACAAGTTTCTTACTACCTCCTATTTCTGTTGCTTCTTTTTGGATCAATGTGTCTACTTTGACACATTCCTCATTTCCCTTAACTGACTTCTTGTCAGTATGAAATCATTTAGTATAAAAATTTTCATCTACAGAAATCTTGTATGCATCATCTTGTCCCGTCACACTAGTTTCCACTGGCTCCACTAAAGCAGTTGCAGCCTCTGCAACACATGCATACATAGCTTTGTGATCTCGATGACATCATTTAGAGGGAGGGAGGGAAGATTCCTCATTCGGTAGGATACTTCTCAAACTATATTTATCAGCCTTTGGTGGAAAACACATAAGCCTTTCCATGAGCGTCAATAAAAATTTTGGATTCGTTAATCCATCTCTCATCCATATCTGGGAATATGAAAGAATTTAATGGATAAGAATTCGGATGTAAGTATTAAATCACCTGTCTTATGGAAGATACGCTATTATATTACCTTTATTACTGATATGATTGATCTTTCCATCTCATTAAAGCAATTGTTTTCACGTATATAATATACTAGGTTGGGCCCACTCACACTTCCCATCTCAAACTATTACATGGATGGCGAAACATACATTGATCAGAATTACCAATACGAATCAAACCTCCTATTATCAGTCCTCGAACATGCTCCAATGGATCTAAGTTATGAACAAATTTATGCATCCATTGTTTATAACTTGAACTCCCTACGGTGTCCAGATAATTTAATACTTGTCTACATGCCCACATGGATCTGAAGTACCACCGAATCACAGGGACCAATTATCCACACCAGAACTATCTATTGCTGGTGAAACAATAGGGAACAAAAATATTGCCCAGATTCTGACAGAAAGATCAACGAGAGTAGGAGGCTTACTTAGGGGAAAGAGAAATGAACTAAAAAAGGGGTTCCCCATTTGAGCATTTTTTACTTTAAGAGCATTTGACACTATTATTGAGAAGTTATACATCATTATAGATTTTGGATCAGATTGATTTATTTGGATTAGCTATACATTGGCACATTTAACTTGAGCTCAATTTCCCAGTTTCCATTTCTATAAACGATAAATTTGTTTTATCTGTCAAGATTGATGAATGACCTATTACCCAGCACCAATCATTGGCCCAAACCTAGTAGTTGTTCGAGATCAAAATCATGATAGAGACATGAAGACATCTACCCATGTGGAAAATCACCTTTAGTTTCAATACTGTTAGAACTTAAGATATTATTAGTTCTCAAATGGCATTCATTTAACACACAAATATTATCTGATGCCATATTTTCTCCATTGTTGTCATTGGCACTTGATATTTTCTCCTTCTACAATTTTCTTGGTTTCATCTTTAGCTTCAATCCTTGCCTTTTTTATGTTATATTTTTATCATTTAAGCAATGTGATCTTAGGATCTTATCTGAGAGAATAACATGCACATCAATAAACACAAAAGATAAGAGACACAAAGAATTTTCCTCGAGGAAACCATAAAGGAGAAAACCCCACAACTTCCTCAGAGATAGAATGAGCACCAATGGCAGCAGTAAAACCTAAAAACATAAAAGATGATCTCCATAGCTTGTTCTCTCTCTCACACTTGAGAGAGCTTCTCCTGTCTCACTCATGCACCCCGGTGAGTGAGTGTGTGTGTAATAAATAGAGAGTCTCACTCTCTATTTATATTCTTTCATTTAGTTAACCTTTAACTCTGTTATGTGGGCTCAAGTAATCCTAACTTAGTTATGTAGGCTCATGTAACCACAACTGGGGTACTAATGCCTCGACTTAAATTAATTCACCTAGGCTCTACTTCTCTAGGAGAGTCTAATAACCCTAGTGCCCCATAACTATGGGGACTTTAACCCTTGATCAATAGGAGGGTTGCCCACAATGACTTTACATGACTTGTTTACATTATTGAATATCCCAAAAGGAACATCGGGGCATGAAATGACTCAAATACATTATAGACACTTCCCGGAATAAACATCGGGGTACAATACATAAGATATACAAGTGAATACATTCCAAAGTTACAAATACATCAACACTCCCTCTTAACTAGGAAGGTATTCTCTCGACACAATTTATCAGCACAAGTCTTGTTCTCTGTATCATCTGGATCATCATTGAGTTCTCGTCATCTTCATCTTCAAGTCATCTTCATATGGATTTGGATCATCATCATTGGATTTGGATCATTACTCGATCTGGATCATCATCACTGGATCTGGATCATCACTGTTGTATCATCATCACTGGTGCTATCTCTTGATTCTTCTACTCATAGGAAGTTCTACATAGCTAGCCATTTTTCATGTTGGTTGTAGGCCTAGCCTACATGTAGGTCTTCTTCAGCACTTATATATGACCCTAAGTCAGAATGGCCCACCCAGCACTTACATCTAACCATGCGAGGAACATATCCAACATACATGTCAGAAAGGCATGTCCAACACTCACATCTGACCATGAGACGAACCAATCCAGTCATCTATGTCAGAAAGGCCCAACACTCACATCTGACCATGATAGGAACCAATCCAACATTCATGCCAGAAAGGATCTGCACTTACATTCGACCATGCAAGGAACCAATCCAACATATATGTCGAAAGGGCTCTGCACTTACATTTAACCATGCGAGGAACCAATCCAACCTACATGTTGAAAGGGCTCTACACTTACATCTTCCCATGTGAGGAACCAATCCAACATACATGTTAGAAGGGCTTTGAACTTACATCTGATCATGTAGGAACCAATCCCATAGTCACATCAGAATGCCTCTCAACCCTAGGCTGAGGATTCCTGGTAACTGACCAGGTGCCTCCATTCAGATAATGGCATTCAACACTTATATCTGATCATGTAGGAACCAATCCTATAGTCACATTAGAATGGCTCTCCGCCCTAGGATGAGGATTCCTGGTAACTGACCAGCTTCCTCCATTCAAAGAATTGAATTCAGTACTTATATCTGATCATGTAGGAACCAATCCTACAGTCACATTAGAATGGATAAGCACTTATGCATGACATGTGAGGAACCGATCCTCTAATCATGACAGAATGGATCAGCCCTTACATCTGACCATGGAAGGAACCAATCCTCTCACCATGTCAGAATGGCTCATGAACTTATCACTTCCCCTTGGAAGGAACCTCAATCTGGGGAACACCAAGCTTCTCCCTAAAGTGCTCAAACTTCACTCTAGCCAATGGCTTCATCAACACATCAACTATATGTTCGTTCATCGCAACATACTGGAGCTTCACTGCTCCTCTCTACACCATATCCCTGATATAGTGATATTTGATCTCGATATGCTTCAACTTGTCATGGAACACTAGGTTCTCCAACAAATTCACACAACTCTAGTTGTTGCAATATATACAAGTAGCATCTAACTGGAGATCAATCAGACAATAGATTCCTTAAGCATACTTCCTCACAACTAGCTGAACAAGCTGCGACATACTTTGCTTCAGTTGTACTCAGTGCAACATAGGATTGCTTCCTGCTAAACCAAGAGATCACATCGGATCCCATACTGAAGCAACACCCTGAGCTACTCTTTCTATCGATGGCACTGCTTGCCCAATATGAATCAACATAACCTTTCAAGTTAATCTTCTAATCGGCCTCATACTTGATCCCATACTCAACTGTACCATTCAGGTACCTCACTACATGCTTTGCAACAATCAGGTGAACATGTCTCAATGTGTTCACAACAAAGCAAGTATCTGGTCTTGTATCTGTCAGGCATATCAAGGAACAAATAATCTGATGATACATCATGGCATCAACCGACTCTAATGAAGCAACACTCAATAGCTTCAGGTTTGATGACATATGTGTGGTCATGCATCCCATCATCTTGAACCTCTTCAGAATCTCTACTGCATAGTTCCCTTGTCCACACCTCCATGCCTAGAATGTAGTGCATCATCCCCAAGTCCTTCATCTCGAACTCGACATCAAGTCTCCTTCTTGCAACTTTAATGAGTTCCTCTATTCTATCAGGAATAATTCATCGACATATAATAGGAGCATTACTGGTCTTCTACCTTCAACCTTGAAGAAAAGGCGGGAATCCTCTTTACTCTCAGTAAAGCCTAGAGTCATCAGTAAGCTATCCATCCTATTGTACCATGTTGAACCTTGGAATCTTCTGCAGTCACTCCCTCTAAAGCGGAGCATCATACTCCCTCTGTCTTTCGTACTCTATGCACTGAAATATTCTATACCAGAGTGACAAGTAGCTTCCTCTGCTACTAATATTCTATGTATCCATCTAGGATCACTGGATACTAAGATCCTCTATCTTGAACCTTTTTCAAAATTTCTTCTCACACCCATCTGTGAGCTTGTCATCCTCTATAGTGTTTCATCTTCAACCTTGTAGCAAATGTTAAGGTCTTCATCAAGCTCCTCATGTATGTGTTATCCCTTGGGTGTCTTCTGAGCTCGTACAAGGCCTTATTTCATTTGCACATATGATTCTTCCTGTCATGTGTCTCAACTCCCACTGGCTGCAAATGTCTCTTCGTAGTCTATGCCTTCTTTTCATGAGAAGCCTCGTGCTACGAATCTTGCCTTGTATCCCACGATGTTTCCATCTACTACATGATGGAACTACGAACTTCCCTTCATGTATCGATACTGAATCCTAGACATCATTCTTCTTGAACCGGTCTTCCCTTTCTTCTTGGTTACTTCTTCATGGCTAGAAGGTTTTGCATCAATGATGTCTCTGCATTCATCATATTATTCTTCATCTTGAACTGTCGTTACTTGTTCTTCGGAACAAGTCTCATCCTTCTTTGCTTGTAGGCGATTTTACGCGATCTTTCCTACAAGTCAAATGCATTAGTTGTATGGTTAGAAACATTTCATAAGGCATATTCATAATGAAAAATTATTTTTCCTTCAAGATATATGATTATGCAACTATTTTAGCCAATACAACAATCATCCATATCTCACAGAAACTTTCTAGATGCCTTCCATCTCTACCAGGACAACATTGATATTGTGCACTAATACAATATGTCAACAAAGAGTTTTCAATATAGATAAGTAGCAATAGATATTTGTATAGCACCATGAGCTACTTACCCATCACATGCATATTAGTAGTATACTGTCATTAATGCAAACATTCTACCATGCATAATACATCAACTGAATTTAAACAAATGCATAACAAAATAATATCATGAAATGACAATTGAATACTTATATTTATTTGTTTCGTGGGTAGACTCCTTCTTGAGCCTTCCGCTTCATCATCTTCTTCATTCATCATTTCTTATCCAAATGATAAGATGGATAATAGTTTCTTCAAGAGTTGAGTCCTTCATATTCCTCATCGCTTGACGGGTCTTCTTTGGATGGTGAGAGCTTGATCTTCAATTTCTCCCATCTTCTATTCTCTTATCATGAATCGAGCTTCTTCTTCTTCCCAGATTCTGATGAAAGTAATCACTTCCTTCTGGAACACATTCCTCACCTGAATGAATCCCATGATCTTGGGAGGCCATTCAAGGTGGATATCACCACTTCTTCATTCTCCACTTCTTCTTCTACCGCTTTAAGTTGTTTTTTGATTTGAGAGACCCTTGTAAAGTATGATTGTATGGTCTCTGCATTCTGGATCTTCACATTCTTCAGATGGTTTCTTAAGGTCATCTTCTGATTTATGTTCTTCCCTTCAAATAGCTTGGTTAAGGAATCAAACATCTCTTTCGGTGTCTTTAGGGAAGACACTTGTGGTACAAGTTTATCCGTGATTGAATCAGTAATGATCTTCTTGGCCTTGACCAATATCTTCTTGTGTAAGGCTTTTAGCCTCATCTCCCTCTAGAACTAGAACCTCTCTACTTATGTAGGTGTCTAATTCATTTTCTTCAGAGATCCATGCTTGGAATTTGTCAAATTCACCAAGATTGTCATCAAGCTGATGTGATATATCACTTTTAAATGAGAACCTCAAATGAAAATAGCAAAAGATTAGATCTTACCGATTTGAGGTGTCCGTCCTAGTTCCAGAGCTGGCTGATCTAGGGTTTGGCAGAGAAACCCTAATTTTAAAAACTTGGAATATTTCTGATATGATTGGATAGAAAGAAATAACTCTTCAAGGTGAGCTTTCCAATGTACTCATTTTCTAAAAACAGTGGAGGGAAGCTCCCGGAACAGGAAGCCCCAGTTTACCAATTTCTTATGCAGAAATGCCTGATACTGTTTCTGTGGTATCTCTTAAATTGCTGATCCTCTATGTCTAAAACTTTTCACTACATTATCCTCACCTTTCCCTACTCCAACACCATAGGTTTCATCAGAATTGGTTTCACCAATTAGGACTTATGATCATTTTCCCAAGGTGACCTGTTTCAGGACTGTTCAGATTAGCGACATTGTACGGACTTCCACGTATCAATGTTTCATCTTCGGGGTCTGAAAATTATACCACAAAAATTATAGTTCGTGTCATTTCTGGAAAATTTTGAGAAATTTAATTTGGAACTTGGTAGCCCAAGATATAGAAATTATCCCCAGGTGTCCTGTTTAGGGATGAACCCTAGAAGAGGCTGGAACCCTAACTTGGAGGAATCATATCTCCTAGAATATAGTGAATCTGAGGCTGAAAATTGGATACAGTGTACATAAAGATTTTATCTTCGACCTGTGAACATTTCCTCCCCTGAGACCTCTGCAATCCCGAGATATAGCAAAGTTACCAAAACTTGACGTTTTTCAGTATTTTAGGGTTTTTTAGGCCCGGGGTCAAACTAGGGGTTGACTTTCCCGGAGTTTCACCCAACCAAAAATCTCGACCCGAGTCTCTAAAATTCGATTTTCATGAGGATATAAATCTTATGCCGAGCTCACTAAAAAATTCCTCTTCTGTAAAATTCCCTAATTTCCCGCACCAAAAACTCAAAATGCCCGGAATCAAATTTCGCTTCGACAGAAAGATGTGCCCTTCAAAGGAGAGTTATCCTAGCCTTCTTTTGCTGATGGATTGTGGAGAGAGACCTAAAAAAAATAAGAATCCCTAGCTTCTGCATCTGCATAGTGTCTTCTTCTCAGGTTAGCTTTGATACCATGTTAAATTTTTATCATTTAAGCAATATGATCTTAGGATCTTATCTGAGAGAATAACATGAACAGCAATAAACACAAGAGATAAGAGACACAAAGAATTTTCCTCAGGGAAACCATAAAGGAGAAAACCCTGAAACTTCCTCAGAGATAGAATGAGCACCAATGGCAACAGTAAAACCCAAAAACATAAGAGATGATCTCCACAGCTTGTTCTCTCTCACACACTTGAGAGAGCTTCTCATGTCTCACTCATGTGCCCCAGTGAGTGAGTGTGTGTGTAATAAATAGAGAGCCTCACTCTCTATTTATATTCTTTCGTTCACTTAACCTTTAAATCAATTATGTAGGCTCAAGTAATCCTAACTTAGTTATGTAGGCTCAAGTAACCACAACTGGGGTACTAATGACCCGACTTACATTAATTCACCCAGTACTGACTTCTCTAGGAGAGTATAATAACCCTAGTGCCCCACAAATGTGGGGACTTTAACCCTTGATCAATAGGAGGGTTAACCACAATGAATTTACATGACTTGTTTACATTATTGAATCTCTCGATAAAAACATCGGGGCATTACATGACTCAAATACATTATAGACACTTCCTAGAATAAACAGCCGGGTACAACACATAAGATATACAAGTGAATACATTCTAAAGTTACAAATACATCAACATTTTACCGAATGCAAATGTTCATCAAATTTAAGTTTATGTTTCTTTGCCTTGATCTGTGTCCTTTTCTTTCAATGATCTACTTCAGATAATACTTCAAGAACATTTTCTTTTTCCGTGCAAATATTTATTTTATTTAATTATCTGATCTCTCTGGTTGAAATATCCCTTACTTGAATTCCACTAAGTTCAAGGTCATGTTGTCTATATAATTGGTTTTATAATTATGTCAAAAAATTTGTGGGCTCCTTCTTCTTGACACCACTAAGTTTTGCTTGGTTCACGGGTTTCATCAAATAGTTCACTAAGTGTTCTTGTACGATGCACTAATATGCTGCTATAACTTTATGAGTGACTCAAATAGGTTTATCTCAGACCTCCCTCCATAGAAATTTGATTTAGTCTTTTCCATATATAAATACAAGATGAGATCGAATGGTAACAACCCACAAAAATGATAATAAAACAAAGTCAAAACTATCAAGACATAGATTTAGTTACTACGGTAATGGACTGTACATGGGAAAACATATGAAGATCTGACCTGGAGATGGTCTGTTTGCACACAACCATAGTTGAAGTACTTCTGGGTAGAAAAATGCAGTTAAGTGACAAATATTCCCCTCCTTTATTTGACCATGACTTGCTGGTTTTTATATACCGGGAATGCCGTTGAGATGGCAGCTCCTTTCTTGTAATGGTTACACCTTGTAGAAACCCTCTGTGTGTACCATATTTCTATAGATTGACTTTGAATCTCAGTAACCTCTTCCTAATAGTATACAGTGTCCAATATCCCATAAACAGACTGGTTAAGTTCTTAGATAATAGAGTAACATGAGTGAACTTGCCCAGGTGTATGTCTTTCTTCTCTAGTAAAGTGACAAGGTTAAAACAGTCATCTTCTCTTATCTTTTAAGTGTTCTCTCTCTCAGATGGGGACTAGAGGATCTCTTCCCTTTCTTTATTTCTCAAAACTGCTCACCCAATGCGCCTCTCTCAAACTTTCCACAGCGAAGATAACCCAATGTTCTTCTTCCTTGATGTTGTGTTTAAAGAGGCAATGCCACGCCCTTTTCCCTATAGATGGATGAAGATACCAAATAGAAAAGGGAAAAACTCCCAAACCGGTGCACCATCCTATGAGTTACTTGATCTGTTGAAGCCACTCCTCCATTGGGTCCTGTCACCTACATCTGAATCGGAATATAAATCTACGTTTGAATGTGAATCTAAAATTGCATCTAGAATGGGTTCAGTGAGATGGTCATGAGATTGAACCTCATCCAGAGCACACCACCCACATCAAAAATAGGATGATCCACTAAAAACTCAATTGCCCTCTTCTGAGTGGAAGAGGCACTCTGGTCGTCGACAACTACTTTGAGATCCAGTGATACACTCGACCCACCTCTCTATCCTTAAGGTTGAGCCAAATAGGTTATGAGCCCCTCCTTAGAGATGAAGGTGGGGATATTATCATGTTTTAAGGTGTTCCCGAAGGACCAAAGGCCTCATATTAAGGTCCTTATTATAGCTAGTGATATGAAGGAAGGTCTTTCAAGCTGAGATTCAAGAATGGAATTTGGAATGAGTAGTGGGAATCGACAACTGAACTAGAGCTTGTGAACTAGAGTTTCTCATTCAGAATAAGCCCAAAGATATTTCAACTTGAGATTCAAGGTAGAAATAGAGGAGATCAAATGGCCTTTCAGTTTGATCACATTGGGAAAATGGGGTTCCCTCTAAAAATTTGTGACTTTAAAATTCCCTACAATACTTCAACCTTTCCACCAAATTTGCTGGCCTTTCGAATATTTACCGCCACGGTCACACCATTTACACTTTGAAGAGTGTAGTGGCTATTACATAAGCATAAATCATATGAACATGGGATTTATTATTCTATTTGTCACACCTAAGCTAATTATTTAAAAAAGGACAACCCTTAAACTCTATATGTTTCCTTCTCCAAGAAAAATTAAATAAAAAAAAGTATGACATTAAAGGAGATTATCTATTGGAAAGAAAAATTAGGATATGATTCCTTGTCTAAATATGATATGTTCCAGAATGCATAACCATGAGAGAATATTTTACTTAAATAAATTTTATAGTTTTCATGATTATATTTAACAGAAATATCTATAATTGAGAGCTAAATTTTAATTTTTTGGAAAACCTTAAAATGAAAAAGTGTCTATGGGTTTAAGAATTCTTCTAGGGAATCCCTTTAGTCTAACAAATGTATGTAAAACCAAAGCCTAATTGATCTTGGCAACTGGATCTCTCATAATTGGAAATAAAAGATTGGCTAGACTCACATGGTTGCTTCAAATTATTTTTTGATGGTGCCTTTAGAGGTAACCCAAGGGTAGCAAGAGTGGTATAGACTCACATTATCCCTAAACGAAATATAGTAGTTAGCTTCTCTTAGGGGCTTGGAATTGCTTCAAACAACCATGCGAAACTATATGCATTTGGATCAATTTTATTGCACGAGATTAAGATCAAGGAAGTAGTCTTGGGGGATTCTTTATTCATTGTCCAACAAATGTATAAGAAAGTGACTATGAAAGGTACTCCGTTGCAAATAAACATGCACATAATTCATCAAAATTTGAAGGGGATTGGTGAGGTCGAGTTTTATCATTTGAAACAAATCCATAATCAAATTGTTGCAAAAAGATGATTACAACATTATATTTGGACAAGGTTGTCCTAGTTAAAAATGAGGACCCCATGTTAGGTAATGGATTCCTTAGTTTTTATGCATCACAACATCAAGATTAAAGGTCTCACAGTTCACCACTTTGGAGTAATGCATGAGAATAACACTTAGAAAAATTTTGGAGATGCATTATTGGCTGGTCTTCTCAACATTAATGAATTGTGCAAGGGAGTTTTTACTTCCCCTCTTCTCAACATTAATGAATTGTGCAAGGGAGTTTTTACTTCCCCTCATGCACACTATGCCTCTCCTCTTTGCATTTATGATATCACGATGGTGGATTTTAAACTCTATGAATTAAGGTTTGTCTACGAAGGTGGGATATTTTGGTTGTAGGTGTGGAAAAAAGGTGACAAGAAAATGAGGGTGACTTTAGGCAGCCTATGCAGGTGAGCTTAGGAAGTGGAGGCTTGGTGTGGCTTCTAGTCTCTATCTCCTCTCTTTATCTCTTCATGGTGTTCCTTCTTATAATTATTGGATGTTCAAAGGTATGCCTTTGCTCTTCCCTATAAAGGGCTTGTCTTTGATTTTAATCAATTGGATTGGAATCTATACAATTATGTGCATTAATGTGAATCAGGATCCATCTCTATGAGGGGTGTGGGTTTGTAATTTTAGCACAATTCCAGGGTGCGTCTCTATAAGAGGTGTGGGTTTGGAATTTTGGCACAATATTGGGGTCTTTCTCAGTCAAATTGCCTACGCCAATGCCGTCGAATTTCCTATGGAAAGGTCGTCAGATTTCCTACGGAAAGGTCGTCGAATTTCCTACAACATATCCATTGAAAAACCTATGTACTAGTGTCTGAAATTTGACGGCGCTAAAATAATTCAAAAGGCTCATTACTTTTCATCATTGTTGTCCGACACATCCATACGATACATCGGATGTCATTGGATTCTGCCGTCAGATTTTGGGTTCAAATCCTATTGTGAGAACCATTCATGTGATGAATTTAAGAAGGCAAGGCCTCCTACCTTGAACTGTGAGATACAGAAAGGTCAAGAAGCTGAAGCTTGGCTTCTTGGGATGAGGAAATATTTCCAAGTCCAAGACTATTAAGGAAATATCAAGGCTAGAGTAGCCATCTTTAATTTGACTGGAAGAGCATCCATATGGTGGGAGCACTTCAGGAAAGTGAAGAATATTAATGAAAGACATATTGTGTGGAAATAGTTCCAAAATTATTTCAAGCAAAAGTACCTCTCTGACGGGTACTATGATGATAAGATCAAAGAATTACATGAGTTGAGATTAGGATAGCAGACCATGGAAGAGTATGCAAATAAGTTCTTAGAACTGTTGAGGCATGTCAGGTACATCAAAGATGAGAAGGTGAAAATCCAATGTTTTTTGAGTGGATTGCCTCAATCTTACAAAGACAGAATTGAGTTTTATGAACCTTGAACTCTGGAAGAAGCGATAAGGAAAGCTAAGTATTGCTATGAGTGAAGAAAAGGAAAACTTGATTATCATAAGACATGGAAAGACAAAGAGAATGAGAAGTATGACCAAAGGAAGAAAGGTTTCAAACCTTCTAACTTCAAGAATCAGTAGAAGAAGCAATCCCAAGTTGAGAAGAAGCCAACTAGAGTGGTGGGAGAAGAGCCAAGAGATCCATAGAAGAACATAGCACCACTCCAATGGTGGAAATGTGGAGCACCCCACATCTGTAGGTATTGTCCACTTGAGAATGAGAATGCAAGGCCATCTTACAACATTCAAGAGGCAGAAACAGTGGGTCAAGTAGCAAGGGTCATCCCTAGAATCTATGTAGAACTAGAGGACCACCAGGAAGATCACCAGTCAACTGTGGTTGAAGTTGCAGGTAATATTTTTGAGCAATCTGTTTCTATTTTGATTGACTCTGGTTCTACTCACACTTACATTGCTCCTAGAGTAGTGGAGATTTGTGCTTTTAAGAAAGTAAAGCATATCAAATCATGGTTAGTTCAGCTAGCCACTGGAACTAAGAGAAAGGTTAGTGAAGTGGTGGAAAAATGTCCATTGGTGATGAATGGATTGGTCACTTGTGTAGATCTAAATTTTCTACCACTGGGTTCCTATGATGTTCTCATTGGAATGGATTGGTTAGAAGCTCACAAGGTAAATATTGAATGTTACAATAAGACTTTTGAATGCATGGATGAAGAAGGGAATCCAATAGTTGTAAGGGGCATTCCAAAGGTGATTTCTGTGAGGCATATTTCAGCAATGCAGTTGAAGAAATTTTGTAGGAAGGGTTGCAGAGTGTATGCAGCTCATGTTGTGGAGGCAGTAGAGAATGAAACTATTAGGTTGGAAGACTATCCTATATTGCAAGAATTCAGGGATGTTTTTCCTGATGAGATTCCAGGGCTTCCTCCAAAGAGAGACAATTCACAATTGAACTTGTGCCATGAGTAGCATCAGTGTCCAAGACATCCTACAGGATGAGTACACCAGAAATGCTAGAGCTGAAGATGCAGTTTGAAGAGTTGTTGGAAAATAAGTATATTAGGTCAAGTGTGTCTCCTTGGGGAGCACTAGTTCTGTTTGTGAAGAAGAAAGATGGTACACTCAGATTGTGTATTGATTACAGACAATTGAACAAAGCCACGATGAAGAACAAATATCCTTTGCCTAGGATTGATGACCTCTTTGATCAAATGAGAGGAGCAAAGGTATTTTCCAAGATTGACTTGAGGTCCGGCTACCATCAGGTGAGAATCCAGGATGAAGACATTCATAAGATAACCTTCAAAACAAGGTATGGACATTATGAGTTTGTAGTGGCCCCATTTGGTCTCACAAATGCACCAACTACATTTATGTGCCTTATGAATAGTGTCTTCGGTGGGTATTTAGACAAGTTTGTTCTTGTTTTCCTTGATGACATTCTTATTTATTCTAAGAATGAGGAAGAGCATGAAGAGCATCTAAGATTGAAATTACAGTTGCTCAGGGAGCATAAGTTGTATGCAAAGTTGAGAAAGTGTGGCTTCTATAAAGATAGAGTTCAGTACTTGGGTCACATTATCTCAGAAGAGGGTATATCTGTGGACCCTAACAAGATTGAAGCCATTATGAATTGGCCTACTCCAAGAACTATGACAGATGTAAGATATTTTATGGGACTTGCAGGATACTACATGAGATTCATTGAAGGATTCTCCAACGTTGCACATGCCATCACTTCTTTGCAAAGGAAGGGGATAAAGTTTGAGTGGACATCAAGGTGTGAAGAAAGTTTCCAGCAGTTGAAGAATCTTCTCATAAGTGCACTAGTATTGAAAGTTGTAGACCCAGAGAAATATTTTATGGTATGAACTGATGCATGCGGTCAAGGACTTGGAGGAGTTCTTATGCAAGACAACCACACAATATGTTATGAGTCAAGAAAGTTGAAGGAGCATGAGAAGAACTATGCCACTCATGATCTGGAACTTGCAGCCATAGTACATGCTCTCAAGATGTGGAGACATTACTTGATGGGAAGAAGATTTGAGCTAAGAACAGACCATTGTGGTCTGAAGTATTTGTTTGATCAACCTAATCTAAATGCTAGGAAAGCTAGATGCATGGAGTTTTTATGTGAGTTTTATTTTGAAATCAAGCACATAAAAGGAAAAGAGAATAAGGTAGCTGATGCACTCAGCAGGAAGGTGCAGGAAATGCATGTGGAATCTCTTAGTATTTGCCAGTCATATTTGAGATGGCAGATTGTTAATCATGCTGTTGAAGATGAATTGTATGTGCAGGTAAAAGACAAGTTGTAGCAGCGAATCCTTGAAAATAAGTATGAGAGATATAAATTAGAAGAAGATGAACTCCTTACTTATAAGAACATAATTTATATTCCAAATGTAGCAGACTTGAGGAGGGTTGTTATGGATGAGATCCATCAAGCTCCATATTCTAGGCACTCAGGATATCAGAAGACAATTGCTAAAGCTAGAAATTAGTACTTTTGGCCAGGAATGAAAAAGGACAAGGCTGAATATATTTCAAGGTGCATGAAATGTTAGTAGGTGAAGGTTGAGCATCAGCACCCAGCAGGTTTGTTGCAGCCTTTTCCAATTCCATAATGGAAATGGGAAGTTATTTCCATGGACTTTATTATAGGATTGTCAATGAGTTGGAGACAACATGATTCCATCATGGTTGTGGTGGACAATTTGACAAAGGCAGCACATTTTATACCAATTAAGTATACACATAATACTAATGACATTACAACGATCTTCATGAAATAGATTTTCAAATTGCATGGATTTCCTAAGGCAATAGTATCTGACAAAGATGTCAAGTTCACTTCCAATTTTTGGAAGGGATTGTTTGTAGAATTGGGGATGAAGTTGAATTTCAGCACTGCCTACCATCCTCAGACTGATGGGAATACAGAGAGAGTTAACTGAGTGCTTGACAAACCAACCAAGTGGGATGATTATTTATGCTTGGTAGAGTTTGCTCATAACAATGGATAGTAAGCATCCTTGGGGATGAGTCCATATGAAGCTTTGTATGGCAGGAGGTGTACGACACCAGTGACTTGGTATAATCTAATGAACAGGGTTGTGCTTGGTCCATAATTGCTCAAGGAGATGAACTAGGAGGTTGTAAAGATCAAGAAGAATCTGGAAGCAACCCAGGACAGACATAAAAACTATGTAGATAAGCATAGGGTGAATAGAGAGTTCAGTGTTGGGGATCATGTTTACCTCAGAGTGAGGGAAAAGAAGAGTTCCTTGAAGCTTGGAAGTTGTTACAAGCTACCTAGATACTATGGGCCGTTTGAAGTGCTTGAAAGATTAGGGCTAGTTGCATATAGACTTGCATTTCCTGCTAGCACTAGGGCTCATAATATTTTTCATGTTTCTTTGCTTGAGAGATATGTACATGATCCTAACCATGTGATAAATTGGGATGCGATTCAAGTGGAACTCGAGGGGTAATTCCAAATCGATCCAATGTGCATGCTCGCCAGGAAGGTCACAATGCTCTGGAACTGAGCCATAGGGTAGGTAAAGGTGCAATGGGAGCACTATGGTGTTGAAGAGGCTACATGGGAGCTGGAGGATGCCATGCGATTGGCACATCCATTTTTGTTCAATTCTACAAAGAACCAAGGGCGGTGCTAGCATAGCATTTTTGTTCAATTTTGTAAAGCACCGAGGAAAGTGTTGCTAAAGGGGGAGGGGAATGTAACACCCCGATTTTGACCCCATTTTTCATTAAATATATATGATGAAAATATTGTATGGAATCATGGCAAGGAGCTCAATGCCAAGGCCCTTCCATTGATTGATGTTTTATGTATAGGTGATATAGGTTGATTCCTATGGTTTATGGTACTAAGTCAAGAACAATATATAACTTTGGCCATCATATAAATATGCAATTTAATTAAAAACCCACAACCAGCTATGTTAATGAAATACATAATGAGATGGGGGCATGATTTCCGAAGGAACACGGAGGGGGAATATTTAACCTTGAGCCATGGGGGGAAATCCATGTGTCAAAAGAAAACACCTAGAAAACGTATGCCCATTCCCTCAAGCACTCACATTTCATCTTCCCTCGCGCCGTGGGGAGTGACAAGATGTTTTGATCATCCATCCTTCAACATTTTTAGTTTCTTTTTTTTTCTCATTGTGCATGCGCAGTCCATCATCGGGATTTCACCCAAAACATTGTGGTTGATTCTGATCATTCTCGATTCCATCCTGTGCATGCGTGTTGTGTGTTCGCCTATTTTGCAGAATTTTGTTTTGTTCTCATGTTGTTACCAACCTGAGCATGGTTGTGCAATGGTCTCCTCTACCAAAGAGAGAGTAGAAGCTTGTTTTCCTGTGTTAACATTATGGTATGCTATCTGTGTATATTTTTGCCTTGGTCTAAAATGGTCTGGAGTGGAATTGGATCTGAAATAGCTTGATAAACCTAGTGTAGGAAGGAACCTCACAAATAGATCTAGAGGGGTTGGTTTTCTTCTTTACACTCCTTGAACAAAACTGGACGGGAAGAAATAGCCTAAGGGACTGGGTAGTAGAGAAAGGGATGCTTCCTTGTGTTGGGTGTGTAGATGTTTTAAGAGCCAAGCCTAATCTAGTGTATGTGTCCAAAACTCGGTGGTTAAGCTCATTAGCTTAGCAGTTCAAGTTTTCTAGTTCCTTTGCAGCCTGATAAATCCATCTGTTAGTTGCCTTGGTTGGTCCTTAATGAGAATGTTGGCTTGACTGACTGTAGTCTGATAAACCCAGCAGTATATTGGCTTGTTTGTCTGTATCCCGATAAACCAAACTATATTGTCTTGGCTAAGTTTCGTTGTATTCTTAGCTATGTGTGAGCTTGTTAGTGTTCCTTATTCCTTGTGGGAATCATGCCCATAACGGGGGTGGTAGTGTTGCTGAGAGATTGATGAGCACACTGGACTATGGTTGGGTGGAACGTTGCAGTGACGTAGCTAGTTGCAGAATGAATTATTTCAAAGATATGTATCTCTGTGTTAATATTTGCAAATGGTATTTGCTTCATGAAATATGATTAATACGTTTAATGTGTTGAATTGATAAATTGATTCTGCTGTATAATTGCAATTGTATGCATCTGTGTATGTTTCTTTCAATACATTTTTAAATTAAGTTATGGGACTTAGATCATCAGATTGGTGATGGCATGAACGATCAAATCTGCCCAAGACTTCTGTCAGCAGGTTGAATTTCCACATAAATCTCCTTTCGCAACTTGCGGGATGCGGGATGCGGAAGCGACATTCTATAAATCATGTTCTCCATAGTTTTCCTTCTGCAACTCTTCTTTCTGCAACATGCAGGATGTGGGATGCAACTTCGTAGATATCTACTTCCACAACTTTTCTTTCCGAAGTGGTCTATTCCACATGCGAGATGCGGGCTGTGAGACTGCGAGTTTGAATTTCCCTGATTCCGCAACTCAAGCTTTTTGCACCGTTGATTTTTCTGGGTTGATTCTTAGCCATTGATCTGTTCCCAAATGAGAAATAGATTTCGACCGTCGATTTGCATCGCAATTTTTCTTCGTCATTCGATATCCTCTGAGATATTTCTTCGTAGATGGTCAAATTGATCAATGGTGGACGGGAGGGAACGTGACAGTGTGGTAGTAGAACATGAATGTTGAGGAGTGCTTCACGACCATGCCCTATGTTTCAAAGAACGACAAAGGTTTCATAGGAAATTTTTAATTCTGCATGATAATCGGGGTATGGGTACGTGACAGGATAACACATGCACAAATTGGGATGTAAGTCTATATATTGTGTGACCACGAGGGATGATTTTATAGGGAAAACTCCAGTAAACTTATCAGATAGATTACACCATGTCTTGAGATGGGAAACTAGTTCTGTGGAAATATTTTCTCTTGTAACAATGCAATCTTTGCATCCTCAATAATGAAACTTATACAATGAGTGGCTTATTAGAACATACATATGTATCCATTCACATTTGTATTCCCCATAGTGTACTTCTTCCTTCTAGCACTTTAGCTTTTCTATGGACAATTCATTGTGCAAACTCTCTCAATATATTTCTTGCTATAACTTCTTATTACCACCTTAACTCTTGCTCTCCTATCCATTCTGGAGGTCAAGCGGTCTGGTATTGAAATAGAAGAATCATGGAAAAATGAGAAATTCTTGTTGGTAGGAGGCACCACACACTTAGCCAATGTAGCTTACATGAGGTGTTATATATCATAAACACAGGTTTTCAAGCTTTGAGTGGACTCCCCAAGTTTGGGTTTATCCCACAGACTGCAACATATTGGAAAGGGAAAATGATCAAAGAAGACCCTCCTCAATATAAGGGGTATCTTAAATTTCATTCTCCTTTAGATTTTAAAGGATTAGATTCATTTGTTAGAGTTTGCATTCAATGTTCGAGCATTTGGTGGATAGCCTACATTTGTTGGAAAAAGCCTATATAGTCTTTCTTGTAGATGGATTCAAAATCCTTTATTAAATCTCATGGGTGAAAATCCCTTCTTTAACAATACTTATTAGTATGTGCTTGTGATTTGTACAAAAAGTACAGAACCCCGCCTAGATTCTTGTAGAATTCTAGTCATTAATTTTTCTAAAGATGTTAAAAAATATGTAAAAGCATCCCGATAATAGCTCAATGTGCCTCCGTACTAAATCTTGGTTTCTTAGGAAGCTTATTTATTTCAAATGCGTCCCTTTAACATCCATAATGTATCAATTTTGTTCACTAAGAAAACCCCAATCATCTTAGTATTATTGTATAGAGTTACCTTGGATTCAATACACTAACCAATATCAAAAATTCAAATCACATCTAAATTATTTTAAATTGCTAAGCACTTATGGATTAAAGCATTCAACATTAGATGGATGAAAGTATTTTTATCCTCATGATATAAATTTTAAAATTTATTGTTAATTCCCGAATGAGTGTGGCTCATTTGCGTTCGATTAATATGAAGCCACTTGTTGTAAATGGAGGTCACGGGATCAAATCCCACCCGAGTTTACCTGTGTCCCATGTCTTGCGAGAGGGTGTGGGGAACCTAAGGTTATAGTGGTAGTGGGAATGGATCCCTAGACCCTATGTGATGTGAGTACCAGCCCATCCCTAGTTGTCGATTCCCTTAGTAAAAAAAAAATGATTGTTAATTGGGTCTAGCTGAGTGGTTTTGAGATGGTGTTATCCTCCCCACCCAGGTTCTATTCCTATAAGTGACATGTTGAGCTCATAATGAGTATATTGTTGTAATGACTTCGAGCCCTGTTGTTGGCTTGGATTTATTCCCTAAAGAATATAATATTTACCTAGAGTACCATACCCAATATGAGGGGGGAATTTTACCTAGGATAATTATCTACAAAAATTAATTTTAAAATTGATTATAGGATAGAGATTATGATTAATGTCCACCACAAACAATGAAAATACACAACCTAAAAACCTAGCAAATGGTGATATATTTTGGAGTTGCTGACTGCAAATGGTGATATATTTTGGAGTTGCTGACTGCAAATGGTGATATATTTTGGAGTTGATGACTGCAAATGGTGGTGAATATCTAAGCTCGTGTGCTGACATGATCGATGGATTAACATTTACATTGATGGATGATGATAACATTCATCATTCATGATTGTTGAGTTGAATTCTGATGGCATTGGTATGGAAGAGGTTGAAAGTCAACACCTAATAGTATTCATTTTGGAACTCATTTATGGTCACCATTCATTGACCTTCTATGACTAAAGTTATCAAAGCTGGACTCAGGTATTTTGGTTCTCAAATTACAAGGGTTTTTTGGTTGTTGATCACACAAGGGATGCATTTTTATTATTATTGAAAGCTCTAATAAATCTATGTTTTCTAGCATTTCCTAGTATTAGCAGCATTCTCACATATTTTTCCACATCTTCTGCAACATCCTCACATATTTCTTCTACAACATCTGTAACATCTTCACAACATATACACCATACTTATTTCCCTATCAATTTCATTATTTCAACAAACGATATACAACATTCCCATAATAAATTACAAGTACTCCCCTCCATAGTACTATACCATTTACAACATCTGCAATGCATTCATTTACAACATCATATCTAGTAGTTGAATAATTATTTTTTAGTTGAAGACCTCATAGGTAAGTACATGTATTATTTTTCTCAAAAATCATTTGAATATGAATAAAATATTAAAGGGTAGTCATGTTAGAACCTTGCCAGTGTCCAAGGTTTTGTTACTAATATTTGTTGCCGCAGGACTGGATCCATCACGATTTGGGGAGGGAGTAATTATAAGTTCACACAAACCTTCATAGTTGCCACTTTCCATCAAAACACAACTAGAATTTCCATCATTAATATACCATGTTGGTTCATAATCCATTATTTCTAGGAGTAGAGTCGCACAATTGGATTTTAGTATAATAATTAGTTATAAACAATTATATGTATAAGGGCAATCATTCCAAGGTAGTTGTTTGAAAAATCAATAAATTATGTCATGAACCATCATTATATAGGCAGTCGTATTCTATGGGCCATCGACCCATTCATGATGTTGTTGGTTTTTTAAAATTTAATAGCCTAATCCCCTAAGACTGTAACTTTCTCTTGAATAGTCGTTTGCACATTTTTCTTCAGCATAGTAATTTCCAAATAAACCATTCTTCACTGTGAGAGTCTTAGTGAGAAAAATCATGGGTGGGCCACTTGTAAGGAGTCAACCAACTAATGATACAAATGTTTATAGATATTAAGAGTTTCAATTTTTTTTTATAGAAGCAGGATCGATGGACTACATAGAGAAGCTTTGTGGATTTTATGCTAGTATCGTGATTGAATTCTCCTACACATTAAGGAAGGAATTAAGTTGCTAAAGTGCGGGGAATCGATGTCCCAATGATGGTCAAAGTAATTTCTAGGGTGACAGGGTTGAAAATAGAAATAGAATCGTGGTTTGAAAGAAGAGGGTCATCTATGGCTCTAAGGAATGAATTTATTCAAGGAATCAATGAACAATTATTGTAGGGAATTATAAAGGGATTTAGAGGAGCTCACTGATTAATCCATGGAGATAGGTATCCTACTACATTAAATGCAATGCTTTTTCACATGCAAAGGTAGGTACCAACTTTGATATGGATACCACTTTCTATTCCTCATCCGTCTTCGAAAGAAACCACATAAAACTCAATATGCCTACCTTATTTCCTTCTATTATACTTGGAGTAAATGAGAATGAAGGAGAAGACTAGCTCGAACCTTGACACCGGTATCATACACCATGGACTGATTCAGATTTTGATGGAAGATACATTACAACAAACACAATGAACAAGGGTCTCGTTAGTATACGGAATTTCGAAAGAACCAAAAGAGGAAAGTAAGAAGGGAAACATTCTAGAACCTATTCGTCCAGTGGAGGATACAAATGACAGGGTACTGGCTGGAAGGAAATCAAAGCGCCTCTAGACCAATAAAAATGAGATACCAATGTCGAAAAGAACAAAGTTGCAACCAATTAAGGAAGAACCTGGTAATCCAATACAAATTTTAGATGATGATGATGATGATGATAAGCGGATGTCTTCCTTAATACTAAGAAGGTATATACTTTTTTCAGAAGAAAAGTGGTGAGACCTCGATCCCTAAGAAAAAATGATCGCATCTAGTGATGGAAATTGATGTTGATCCGAGGAAAGAATTCAAATAAGGATTGGTAAATATTTTATTGGCATTAGGAGAAAGACAACAAGGTGAATACGATGACACATCTTAAGAGGAAAAAGAATGCCAACAAAACAAGGAAGAAAGGTTCACTGAACAAAAGAAGAACAAACAACATGTCTTTCCTAAACATAAACCCATGTTTCTTATCTCTCACCTCTAGAAGTCCTACTATAAGGTAAGAAAATCTAACTCTCATGTGATAGAATCCAATTGTAAGTTACAAGGATATTTAGTAGAAATAAAAGAAAGAGTGAAAATTCAGGACTATCAACGTGGACTAGACACCTTATTACAAGCCATAGACGAAGAGAAGAATTTTCTATCATCCACTGCATGTGATGATAACAAATCAAAATACGATAAGGGTAAGGAACCTCTAAGAGAGGAGGAAGTAATGCCAAGGGCAAAACCATCTCAGGATAGTCTAGGAGGCGCTGATAATGAAATACTTAAGCAAAAGAATATGGAACAATAAGTACATGTGTAATTTATTTAGAAGAAAGTTGATAAGCTTACTCAACATTATGAAGACGGAGAACCACAAAGGGAGGCAAAGAAAATAAAATTGAGATAGGCAAGGTTATAAATCTCCAAACTGAATCAAGAAATTCAATTACATAGAATTGATAAGAAGTGTCTATGTTATTTGAGGCATGTCATGAGTAGGTATTCATCTCCATCTCTTGTGTACTCTATTTTTCAACAATTTCAGCTCACTTCTCTACAGTCAAGGGCATTGGATGTTGATAATAAGTGCTATGTATTTGATGAAGCATAGTTTGCACAGTTATATCACAAATGCAATGAGGAAGAACTAGATGGTATGGAGTTGAGCAACCTCCTATTTGAGGAATGCATAGAAGGTAGAAGGCTTGAATATAAGACCAAAGTTTGATGACGCTCACCAGTGAGATGATCAAAATGGATCCTCTTTCTCTTACAACCTTTGGTCTATCTATGGATAGGTTCCCAAATATATAAGTTGTGTTAAATATTTAGGGTATAGATGGTTGGGCTTAAAATTTCACTTTTCGTCTTATGGGTTGCAGTAGATAAAGGAGAGGAAGAGTATTGGGATGAAGTTATGCCACAACTTGGGTTTACAGATCCAGAATATTTAGGGCGGCCATCTTATGACTAGAGTTAGACTTCTCTACCTCCAAAAAATAAAGATACTGAGAGTTCATAATGATTGCAAAGGGACCTGCAAGGTATTAAGTTGGTGGAGATGTTGGGTTCAAGAAATACCTTTATTATGACCTTCATTTCTTAGACTTTTGGATTTATTGATTACTGGATTGCAACTTAGTTACCTTTTTTGTGGATATTGGCATAGGGTTAGACATTTGTATTCTTCGATCTTGAAATTCATGTTTGAATTGGTTTTGAATGATAAAATGCACTTGCCACTACCTATTGAGTTTCTGATGAAATTTCCTAAGTGAAATATTACATTTATGAAGATCAAGATGCAGATATTATATTAAAATTCCATAATGAGCCTGTAAATCCTATTTTTAAAGGAAAACTCCATAGTTTTTCCTCTCAGCACGCACCAATTTTTTTTTAACAATAGCCTCAAATATATTGTATTAATAAAAAATCTGTGAACAACCAAGTTTACAAAAATGGAAGGATTGAAACCTACAAAGTTCTAGAAGGACCAAAATAATTGAGAAAAATAAACTGATAAGCATTTCCTTGATCTTGCTTCTATGTCTGAAATGACTGCTAAATCCCCTCGAGGAGTATATATGGTAAAAGACTCCTAAAAAAAGAAAAGAAAAAAGAACATGAAGCACCCATGGGACTAGACTTGTTCCTTCTTCTTTCCCTTCTTGTCTTTGACAGGCTTCTCCACTAAAGCCTCCTCCATTGCGTGGTCTTTGTTCTGGTTTTCATGGATGTAGCTACCCTGATCCATATTAACCAATTTTTTCAGATCATCCTTTGTAACACCCTGGTTTTGACCCCATTTGCATTAAATATACATGATACATATATTGTAAGTAATCATGGTGTGGAGCTAAAGGCAAAGGCCCCACCATCAATTTGGTTATGTTATGTTTCGGATAGAAATTGTCACCGATGGTATATCGGGACATGCGGCATACATATTATGTTGTGGCATCATGTAACTATACATATTTAATTAAATAACCCCAACCAACTATGTTCACTACAACCAAATTGAGAAGGGGCATGATTCCTAAGGATAAGGAGGGGGAATGCTAAACCTTGAGCCATGGGGGGAAAATCCATGTGTCACCACTCTTTTTCTCACCTTACTTTGCCTCATCCAACCACCACCTTAGTTATTCTATTGTTAGTTGGGATAGCTATTGGCTGGCAGGAAACCACTACTACACCCACACGTGTACTCTCTCCATGACACGTCTTTTGGGTTGTAGATGGTATGTCCACTATGGGGATCGTGAGTCTGTTCATTTTCCCTCGTACTGAGTAGAGTTAAAAGGGGGCCACAATTCATTGATTGGGGTTTGTTCTCCTCTTCCTCACAGATTGCTGGCTTGCGGGTTGGTTCTTCCTTCTCTCATGAAGTTGTTAGTCGACGGTGGTGTTCATCCTCATGTTCACGCAGAGAGTCTATGTCTTTTCCGCCATTGTCAGACTGTGTAACATTTTGTTTTTCCATCATTGAATTGTGTGTGTGATTTTCATCTACAGTTATGTGCATTGCATCGTTTTCCCTCATGTTTAGATTGGGAGCCTATTCCTTTCCCATTTCAGTCGGTGTAAGTTCTCCAGTGATTGCATTGGGGATTGTGTGCTATGGGTTCATGGATGTTCGTTGGCTGTTGTTTGCCACGATTGCTGGACTGTGTTTTTCTCATGTGATGTTGTAGGTTGCCGTGGAATTGTTTTGGCCATGATAGGACCAAGAATGATTCAGGGAGTTGTTTTTCCCTGTTAAAGCTTGAATAGTTGTTTTGTTGCATGCATGCAGTGGCTTTGTCTCCAGACTGCATTGGAGTGGTGAATGAGGGCCTGATGTGCTTGATAAACCTGGTGGTTTGGGAACCACACAAATAGAGCTAGTGGGATGGATTTCTTCTCCACAACCCCTGAATAGCACTAGAAGGGAGATCAAGGTCTAAGGGACTGCATTGCAGAGAAATGTCTGATTTCCTTGTGTTGGGTGTGTGTGGGTGTCCTAGAACCTAGGATGGTTCTAGTGTAGGTGTCCTTAGCTCTTCAATGAGCTCACCAGCTTAGAATTTAGCCTTTCCCAGCTCCTGGATGGCCTGATAAGCCCAACTTTGTTGGCTTGGCTGATCTGTTGTTCGCCTGATAAACCCACTGTGTTGGCTTGGATGAACTGTGTACCCTTGTGGTGTTCTTATCCTTGGATATGTGTAAGCCTTTTAGTTCCTTATTCCTTTGGGAATCATGCCCGACTCGATGGTGGCAGCATTGCTAATAGATTAAGGAGCACGCAGGCCTATGGTTGGGTGGAACATTGCAGTGACGTAGCTGGTTGCGGGGCAAGTCCTTATTAAGATAAGTATTCTTGTCTAACTTGTGTCTGTAATCGTATTTACCATTGATGAATGATAATGTACATAATGAATGCTGAATTGTATATGAATGCATGTTGTTTGGCTTCCGCTATGTATATGAATGATTAATGCATCGTAGTATGTTTTATGTTTTAAGAAATCTCGTTACAACATTATATGTATGTATCTTCATGTTCATGGGGCTAGATGCCCAGATGATTGATTTATGGTAGCATCCTATTCGCCGGTTGGAGGGTCGGGGACGTTACAGTGTGGTATCAGAGCTCTGGCTGCAGCATGGGCCTGAATGGGCCATGAAGATGCAGTGATAGAGCATATGTTGCAGCATTTGGGCCTCAGAGGGCCATGAAAGAATAGTTAACAGAGGTAGGTTGCTTACTGCCTAGAAGAAACCAGTAGAAAATGGGTGATGACAGGAAAATTCACAAAATTTTTCTAAGTGCCATAATTGTCAGCTCATTGGAAAACTTAGTGACAAGTTCTTTCAATGCAGTGGAGCCCTTAGTGGGAAGGCCACCCGATGGATGATAATCGGAAGGAAATAGATGAGCAACCCACCGATACAGCGGAGAAAATTAGAGGTTCCAGCCACCGAAACACCGGAAGGTTAGTAAGGAGAAGACTCGATGAGCAGTCGGTTGACATCACCGATGTAGATCGGAAGTTTAGTCGGTTTTCCCGCCGAAATTCCGGAGAGTTAGCAGGGAAGAGACCCGATTAGAGGAAAATTTTGAATATTTGGTTGAGTATAAAGTCATCGAAAAATTATTAAGGACCAGGCCACCGATCGGAAGGAATCAAAGGATTGTAAATCCCCTGTTGCGGCAGTCCAAAGCACTATCCACCCGATGGATAGTAGGTCCGATAGCCAATAGATGTCCGCAGAGACTACAATGAGATCATTTTCTGTCATTGCGGTTACCCAAGGGACTGTGCACCCGACGAATAATGCGTTTGACTGTCGATACTGCGGAAAAGCTTAGCTGATGAAACCGCCAATGGATAGACCTTGGCATCATTGTGACAGTTTCGAAGGATTAGATCACTATGGGCCGACACACTGAAAAGAAATAAGCAAACAGACTACCGATGAGTTAGGTGTTTTGACCATCGAAGTGTCGAAAAGATAGTTGGGAGGAGGTCCTATTGGGCCAAAGGAGATTTGGGTTCTCAAGAGAACTTCTTAGTGACTTTTCAAGCAGTTTTCAACTATATTTTAGTAGGCTTTCAACAGATTTTCAGTGGTCACAGGGATGAAAAGGGAGAGAGGAAATTTTGTATTTTAAGCAAAAAAAAAAAATTGTTGCTTTATGAATTTCCAAAAAAGGAAGGTAAGTAGTTTTGAATTATATTAATGGTATGTATCTAACAGTTTGCTACTAACACATTTGCAGAAATATAGACGCCTCCAAGAGCATTACTCCAGAAAGAACAGTGTGGTAAAGCAAGAGGTAATTCAGTCATGAGAACCCATGATGGATATGATGCTTGGGATTCTTACGAGTGTGCAGGAGATGCCATGGGAGAAAATTTCTGTAATGGAAATGATGACATAGAGTCTAATGGAAGGATATTCTAGGATACACCAGGCGAGGTTGCAGCCACCATCAGAAGCTTGATTAAAGCCCAGGAAGAGCAGCATCAGTTGAATGCTGCCATGTTGCAGAGTTTGACAGACTTGCAGAGAAATATAGATTCTGGATGAGGTACATCAAGGCCAGAAGGCAGTAAGAGCAGCACTAGGATGAGGAGAAGGACTTCCAATGGATCATCTGATTCTAAAGAATCTAGAGGAGATACAAGTTCATCTTCTCGTAAAGGGAAAAGAAGAAGACACTATAGGGATTGCTCTTGGGATGAATTTAAGAAATTTAAACCTCCTACATTTGATGGTGAGATAAAGACTGGACAAGAGGCTAAAGCTTGGCTTCTTGGGATAAAGAAGTACTTCCGACTGAAGGATTATTCAGGAAACATGAAGGCAAGAGTTGCCATATTCAATCTAAATGGAAGAGCATCCATTTGGTGGGAACACTTCAAGCAAGTAAAGAATATCAATGAAAGGAGACTGAAGTGGAAACAGTTCAAGAATTATTTCAGGCAGAAATACCTCTCCGACAGGTATTATGATGACAAGGTTAAAGAGTTCCATGAGCTGAGATTGGGACAACAGACCATGGATGAATATGCAAATAAATTCTTGGAATTGTTGAGGTATATCCGATACATCAGAGATGAAAAAGTGAAGATCCAACGATTTCTGAGTGGGTTGCCTCAGTCTTACAAATATAGAATTGAGTTTTATGAACCTAGGACTCTTGAAGAAGCAATAAGGAAGGATAAGTATTGCTATGAACAAAGAAAAAGTAAACCTGATTACCATAAGGCATGGAAGGACAAGAAGAACGAGAAATTTGACCAAAGAAGGAAAGGTTTCAAACCTTCTAGATTCAGGAATCAGCAGAAGCAACCATCCCAAGCTGCAAGTAATCTAGTTGGAGTGACAAGTGGAAATCCTAAAGAGCCACCATAGAATAAAGGTCCACTCAAATGTTGGAAATGTGAAGGAACCCACTTGCGCAAATATTGTCCACTCGAGAATGGAAGTGTAAGGCCAACTTATAACATTCAGGAAGCAAAAACAGTGGATCAGGTAGCAAGAGTATTCCTTAGAATTTATGCAAATACCGGTCAATTATGGTTGAAGTTGTATGTAAGATTGTTGAAAAATCTGTTTCTATTTTGATTGACCCTGGTTCTACTCATAGTTACATTACTCCTAGAGTAGTGGATATTTGTGTTTTTAAGAAGGTAAAGCATAGAAAATATTCGTTAGTTCAACTAGCCACTGGAAGTAAGAGAAAGGTCAGTGAAGTAGTGGAGAAATGTCCATTGATTATGAATGGATTGATCACTTGTGTAGATCTGAATGTTCTACTGCTTGGTACCTATGATGTTCTCATTGGAATGGATTAGCTAGAAGCTCACAGAGTAAATCTTGATTGTTATAACAAGACTTTTGAATGCACAGATGAAGAAGGAAATGCAGTAGTTGTGAAGGGTATTCCAAAGGTAATTTTAGTAAGACAGGTTTCAGCAATGCAGTTGAAGAAGTTCTGTAGGAAAGGTTTCCAGTTGTATGCAGCTCATATTCTGGAACCAACAAGAGATGAAACTCCTAGGTTGGAGGACTATCAAGTGTTACAGGAATTCAAGGATGTGTTTCCTGATGAGATTCCAAGGCTTCCTCCAAAGAGGGACATTTATTTCACCATTGAACTTGTGCCAGGAGTATCACTAGTGTCTAAGACATCCGACATGATGAGTACATCAGAGATGCTAGAGTTGAAGATGCAACTGCAAGAGTTGTTGGAAAAGAAGTATATCCGGCCGAGTGTGTCTCATTGGGGAGCACCAGTTCTATTTGTAAAGAAGAAAGATGGGACACTTAGGTTATGTATTGATTACAGACAGTTGAACAAAGTTACTGTGAAGAATAAATATCCTTCTCCTAGGATTGATGACCTCTTTGATCAAATGAGAGGAGCAAAGGTGTTTTCCAAGATTGACTTGAGATCTAGTTACCATCAGGTGTGAATCAAGGATGAAGACATTCATAAGATAGCCTTCAGGACAAGGTATGGACATTATGAGTTTGTAGTGGTACCATTTGGTCTCACAAATGCACTAGCTACATTTATGTGCCTTATGAACAGTGTCTTCAGCCAGTATTTGGATCAGCTTGTTCTTATTTTCCTTGATGACATTCTTGTTTATTCCAAGAATGAGGAAGAACATGAAGAGAATTTGAGATTGACATTGCAATTGATCAAGGAACATCAGTTGTATGCGAAACTGAGCAAGTGTGATTTCTACAGAGATAGAATTCAGTATTTGGGTCATATTATCTTAGAAGAGGGTATATTAGTGGACCCTGAGAAGATTGAAGCCATTATGAACTGGCCTACTCCAAGAAATGTGACAGATGTAAGATATTTTATGGGACTTGCAAGATACTATAGGAGATTCATTGAGGGATTCTCCAAGGTTGCACATGCCATCACTTCTTTATAAAAGAAAGGGATAAAGTTCGAATGGACTTTGAAGTGTGAAGAAATCTTCCAGTGGTTGAAGAATATTCTCACCAGTGCACAAGTATTGAAGGTTGCAGATCCAGATAAATATTTTGTGGTGTGTACCAATGCATGCAGACAAGGGGTTGGAGGAGTCCTTATGCAGGACAACCACGTGATATGTTATGAGTCAAGGAAGCTGAAAGAACATGAGAGGAACTATGCCACTCATGATATAGAGCTTGCAGCCATAGTGCATGCTCTCAAGATGTGGAGACATAACTTGATGGGTAGAAGATTTGAGCTCAGGATAGACCATTGTGGTCTGAAGTATTTGTTTGATTAGCCTACTCTGAATGCTAGGAAAGCGAGATGGATGGAATTTTTATGTGAGTTTGATTTTGAAATCAAGCACATAAAAGGGAAGGAGAATAAGGTAGTTGATGCACTCAGCGGGAAGGTACAGGAAATGCATGTGGCATCTCTTATTATTTGCCAATAAGATTTGAAGCAGCATACTATTAATCATGTTGCCAGAGATTAATTGTATGAGCGGGTAAAAGAAAAATTGCAGCAGCAATGTTTTGAGAAGAAGTATGAGGGATATAAATTGGGAGAAGATGGAATTCTTACTTATAAAGGTAGAATTTATATTCCAGATGTAGCCGATTTGAGGAGAGTTGTTATGGATGAAATCCATCAAACTCTGTATTCTGGTCACCCAGGGTACCAGAAGACAATTGCTACAGCTAGAAAGCAGTACTTTTGGCCAGGAATGAAAAAGGACATGGGTGAATACATTTCAAGGTGCATGAAATGTCAACAGGTAAAGGTTGAGCATCAACATCTAGCAGGCTTGTTGTAGCCTTTGCCAGTTCTGAAATGGAAATGGGAAGTTATTTCTATGGATTTTATTACGGGATTGCTGATGACTTGAAGACAAAATGATTCCATCATGGTTGGGGTAGACAATTTGACAAAAGCAGCACATTTTATACCGGTAAATTCTACGCACAAGATTGATGACATTGCAAAGAGCTTCATGAAGGAGATTTTCAAATTACATGGATTGCTGAAGGCAATAGTCTCTGACAGAGATGTCAAGTTCACTTACAATTTTTGGAAGGGATTGTTTGTGGACTTGGGTACAAAGTTAAACTTCAGCACTGCATACCATCCTCAAACAGATGGGTAGACAGAGAGAGTTAATCAAGTTCTTGAAGATATGATTCGCATGTACATGATGGACAAACCAACCAAGTGGGAAGATTACTTACACTTGGTAGAGTTTGCTTATAAAAATGGACAACATGCATCCTTGGGGATGAGTCCATATGAAACTTTATATGGAAGAAGGTGTAGGACACTAGTGACTTGGGATAACCTAATGAATAGGGTTGTGCTTGGACCATAATTACTCAAGGAAATGGAGCAAGAGGTTGTAAAGATCAGACAAAATCTGAAAGTAGCACAGGACATGTAGAAAAGCTATACGGATAACCATAGGATGAACAGAGAGTTCAGTGTTGGGGATCATGTTTACCTCAGAGTAAAAGTAAAGAAGAGTTCCTTGAAGCTTGGAAGTTGTGCCAAGTTGTCACCTAGATATTGTGGGCCATTTAAAGTGCTCGAAAGAATAGGGTCTGTTGCATATAGATTTGCATTTCCTGCTAGTACTAGAGCTCATAATGTTTTTCATGTTTCTTTTCTTAAGAAATATGTGCATGATCCTAACCATGTGATAAATTGGGATGTGATTTAGGTGGACCCCAGGGAGAGTTCCAAATTGAGCCAATGCACATCCTCGACAGGAAGGTCACAATGCTCCGGAACTGAGCCATAGGGAAGGTAAAGGTGCAATGGGAGCACTACAAACCTGAAGAGGGTACATGGGAGCTGGAGGATGACATGCGATTGGCACATCCATTTTTGTTCAATTCTGCAGAACACTGAGGCGGTACCGGTGTAGAATTTTGTTCAAATTTTGTAAAGCACTGAGGAAAGTGCTATTGAAGGGGGAGGGGAATGTAACACCCCATTTTTGACCCCATTTGCATTAAATATACATGATACATATATTGTAAATAATCATGGTGTGGAGCTAAAGGAAAAGGCCCCACCATCGATTTGGTTATGTTATGTTTCAGATAGAAATTGTCACCAATGGTATATTGAGACATGTGGCATACATATTAAGTTGTGGCATCATGTAACTATACATATTTAATTAAATAAACCCAACCAGCTATGTTCACTGCAACCAAAATGAGAAGGGGCATGATTCCTAAGGATAAGGAGGGGGAATTCTGAACCTTGAGCCATGGGGGGAAAAGCCATGTGTCACCACTCTTTTTCTCACCTTCCTTTGCCTCATCCAACCACCACCATAGTTATTATGTTTTTAGTTGGGATAGCTATTGGTTGGCAGGAAACCACTACTATGCCCACGCCTGCACTCTCTCCACGACGCACCTTTTGGGTTGTGGATGGTCTGTCCACTATGGGGATCATGAGTCTGTTTATTTTCCCTCGCGCTGAGCGGATTTAAAAGGGGGCTGCAATTCATTGATTGGGGTTTGTTCTCCTCTGCCTCATGGATTGTTGGCTTGCGGGTTGGTTCTTCCTTCTCTCACGAAGTTGTTAGTAGGCTGTGGTAATCATCCTCATGTTCACGCAGAGAGTCTATGTCTTTTCCACCATTGTCAGACTGTGTAACATTCTATTTTTCCATCATTGAATCATGGCTATGATTTTCATCTACAGTTCTATGGGTTGCGTCGTTTTCCCTCACATTTATATTGGGAGCATGTTCCTTTCCCATTTCAGTCAGTGCAAGTTCTCCATTGATTGCATTGGGGATTGTGTGCTATGGGTTCATGGATGTTCATGGGATGTTGTTTGCCATGATTGCTAGACTGTGTTTTTCCCGTGTGATGTCGTAGGTTGCCGCGGAATTGTTTTGGCCACGATAGGGCCAAGAGCGATTCAAGGAGTTGTTTTTCCCTGTTAAAGCTTGAATAGTTGTTTTGCTACATGCACGCAATGGCTTTGTCTTTGGACTGCATTGGAGTGGTGAATGAGGGCCTGATTTGCTTAATAAACCTGGTGTTTTGGGAACCACACAAACAGATCTAGTGGGTTGGATTTCTTCTCCACAACCCTTGAATAGCACTAGAAGGGAGATCAGGGTCTGAGGGACTACGTTGCAGAGAAAGGACTGATTTCCTTGTGTTGGGTGTGTGTGGGTGTCCTAGAATCTAGGCTGGTTCTGGTGTAGGTGTCCTTAGATCTTCAATGAGCTCACCAGCTTAGCATTTATCCTTTCCTAGCTCCTGGATGGCCTAATAAACCCAACTTTGTTGGCTTGGCTGATCTGTTGTTCGCCTGATAAACCCACTGTGTTGGCTTGGCTAAACTATGTACCCTTGTGGTGTTGTTATCCTTGGCTATGTGTAATCCTGTTAGTTCCTTATTCCTTGGGGAATCATGCCTGGCTTGGGGGTGGCAGCGTTGCTGAGAGATTAACGAGCACGTGGGCCTATGGTTGGGTGGAACATTGCAGCGACGTAGCTGGTTGCAGGACAAGTCCTTATTAAGATAAGTATTATTGCCTGAATTATGTCTACAATCATTTTTACCATTGATGAATGATAATGTACATAATGAATGTTGAATTGTATATGAATGCATGTTGTTTTGCTTCCACTATGTATATGAATGATTAATGCACCATAGTATGTTTTATGTTTTAGGAAATCTCGTTACAGCATTGTATGTATGTATCTTCATGTTCATGGGGCAATATTCCCAGATGATTGATGTATAGTAGCATCCTCTTCGTTAGTCAAAGGGTCGGGGATGTTACATCCTTCATGCAGCCAATGTTTCCCATTACCTCATAAATATCACGATGGTTGTCTTCTATACGAGAATCTTGGTTTCCAATCTGTTGAATCATCGACTCCATTGTTTTACTATTTTCTTCCATGCGTATGTTCATAATACCATATAACCAACTCATGTTTTTCTTGATGTCCTTGAGAGTGTTCTGAATGTCTTCCAAGGTAGCTCCTCTTCCTACCACTTCTTCCTGCACAGTGGTGAAGTATTCATGTTGCAAGATTTCCAATCCCGAAATACTAAATGTTTCCAGAAAATGAGAGCAAGGACTTATAATGAACCTTTTCACTTTCAAACCCCAGCTCAAGATGCTCTGCAAATAACCGACATCCTGGGGAGATATTTCAGGCTCATCCCTAACTGAGTCAGTTTCCATATATTCAAGAACGATATTCTCTTCTTTGAAAGCATTTTCCTTCAGTTTGCCAAAAATGGGATGAGAAATTCCATACTTGGCTCCAACTAGGTCTTTTTTCAAGTCCTCATAACCACTAGTCTCTTCCTCAATAAAGAAAGTATTTGGATCACTAACAACAGAAGCAGAATTACCAAACATTATACCCATATTTTCATTAACAGGAACCTTGCCGCAGACAAGAGTGCCTTATCCAAGATGCAGATTTGAATGAGCCAAATTCGGGGAAGAAGAGTGAATATGGAGGAATTCCAATGGTTCATATGAGCCTTCCATTCCGAGAGTTAATTCCAATGGTGTCTTTTAATGCCATCACATGGGCAAGGAGGTGACAGATGGGGACCGACAGCCATGCCACTTCCTGGATGTCAAAACATCGGGAGAGGACGTGTCGTCGACCGTCGTCACTGAAAGGAGGGGAGAGAGCCCTGATCCCAAACCAAATTTCTTCCAAACTTATCATGATTTCATGATTTTTCTTCTTGCTAGGGGGGAACAAGAAGTCCAAAATATCTTGGAGAGGCATATAATTAAGCATGAGGTTCCCATGAAGGAACTTAGAAGTCTTAAGTGACATAAAATAAATTGGTTAGAGTTCCTTTCACCTTGATCGACCCCATTCCTAACTTAGCTCCTTGATTTTCCAATTTATTTGTCTCAGAATTGTAGCTTGAACTTCCCCAGAGATATGTTGAATGCACTCATATATTATTTTGGTTTTGATCATGCCTCTGTTATTTCCTTTGTTCATTTTTTGTAATACTTGCTTTGAATCCCCAATCACTATTATCTTTGCGATGTTGAGTTTCCTTACAAGGTTCATGCCATAATACAGAGAAATCCATTCAGCTTCATTATTGGTTTTTCAACTGAGTCCCCAGGCAAAAGACGACACAATTTTTCCTTCGGGATCAAAGATAATCCCACCCGCACCTGCCTCCCCAAGCACGTGCCAAATTTTTATCATTGGGTTGATCCTTGATATTTCAAACCTCTGTTGTCTGCATACTTCTATGGATTATCAAGTATCGTTTCTGAATGGGAAAACACAGGTTCAATGAGAATAATTTGTTTCATTGATGTGAACTTGAGGATTGTGGGTGCTAATTTAGAAGTCGATTGAAGCCACATTATTTTGGGATGTCAGTTTGATTAGTTTCTCAATATTAGTCGTAGTTCCATTTTTGTGGCCTAAGCAGGTTCTCTTTGGATTTGCAGTTGCATCTATTACGAGCATGTTGACTCTATTGAGTTGACCATGCTCTTCTCTCTCCTTTATGTATAAATGTGACTTTGATGTAAGACATAGACAATTTCTTATTATTAATATAAGTGGATAAATGTGACTTTCCATTCAATTTTCGATTATATTGTATGGTGAAGTTCATGTTTGGTTAGTTTATATTAAGTCCACTTGTATACTGCATTATACATGGTCGAAGCGAGGAGCACCCCCTCAACAGAGGTCAAGTATAGCCCCATTAGAATTTCATCATTATTTCCTTGAATTTTTTCTTAGAGAGTCATTGGTGTGGTTATCAAATTTATTTGAATGCAAGTTAGCTTTATGTTTGATTGTATGAAATATTAAATGTGGATTTTCATTTATAAATAAACCAAGAACTCTCCACCTCGCTGAGTCATTAAAATCATATCTATCCTAGGGACAATTTGATTTAATTCTTTCTTATATCTTGGTTGGATGACAAGTTTTATATTTATATATTTCCTTTTTAGCCTTTGATGGTCACAATTAAATTCACAATATAACTTAATTTGGATGTGGTTGATAACTACAGTTTGAATTCCAGACTTCTTATATGATCTAGAGAGTGAAAGAATTTGTGGATAAGTGATTTATGTAGGAAGTCATTATAAGTTCAATGTAGGAAGTCATTATAAGTTTGCACAAACATTCATAATTTCCACTTTCCATCAAAACATGACTAAATTTTTTATCATTAATATACCCTTTTGGTTTGTAATCCATTATTTCTTGGAGTAGAGTCACACATTTGGATTTTGGTCTCATAATTAGTTATAAACAATTTTGTATAATGGAAATCATTCCAATTAGTTGTTTTAAAAAGCAATAAACTCCATCGTGAACCATCATTCTGTAGATGTAGACGGTAATATTGTAGATGTAGACAATAATAATCTATGGGCCACTGACCTCTTCATGATGTTGACATTTTATTTTTAATTTAGTATCCTGAGCGCACAAGATTGTAACTTTCTCCTTAATAGTCTGAATATTTTTCTTAAGCACAATAATTTCCAAATGAAACATCCTTCACTGTGTGAGTAATAGTGAGAAAAATCATGGGTGGGCCACTTGTAAGCACTGGACCAACTAATGCTATAGAAGTCTTAAGAGATGCCAGAGTTGCAAATTTTTTTATAGAAGTAGGATGGATGTACTACATAGAGAAGCTTCACATCTTATACAGAGGAAGTTTTTGTTGGGTTTTCTTCCCCATGAGGGTTTCCCACGATAAACCTTTGTGTTCTTTTTTTGTGGTTGTACTTGTCTATCTTTCAGTGATCTCTTTGCTTATGGTTATACTGTTATGATGCTAAATATTATAATATCTTATATCACTATAAAAACATAACATGGAATCATTTCCACCCTTAAAGAAGTCATTGTGCAGGCGAAACAGTGCTACAGCTACACCTATTGAAGATTAGGGTTTCATGCTTGAAAACCCTAAAAGACTAAAACTAGTCATTTTGGTGAATTCGTTATATATCGATATTGGAGAAGGATCAGGTGTCAAAACGTTTACAGACCAGTGATAAATTCCTTATTTACCCCATGTAAAAGTTTCATCCTCATATTCGTTATATTCTGGGAGATATGATTCCTCCAAATCAGGGTTCCAGTCTCTCCCAAGATTCATCTATAAATAGGACACATAGGGATATTTTCTATATCTCAAGATACAAAGGTCCAAATGAGATTTCACAAGATGTTATAGATAGGGCACATATTTTACTTTATGTGGTAAGAGTTTCAGATCCTGAAAGTGAAACAGTGACACATGGAAGTCCGTACAAGTTCGCTATTCTGAACAGTCCTGAAATATGTCAATTTGGGAAAATGCCCATAAGTCCCAATTGGTGAAACCAATTCTGCTCTAAACTACACTGTTGGAAAGAGGACAGACAAGAATACCTCAATTTGAATTTTCATGCATATAGGAGTAGCAATTTTATAGATACCGTAGAAACAATATCATGCATTTCTGTAGAAGAAATTGAAGAAAACTAGGGCATCACATATTTTGCAGTTCTTATCATAGTTTTACGAAAATGAGTATATTGATTAGCTCGCCTTGAGGAGGTGCATATTTATATCCAATCATATCTGAAATATACATCAGTTGAAAAATTAGGTTTTCTCTGTCAAACCCTAGGTCCACCAAAAGCAACATTCTAGAAAATCTTTCAATCAAGCATGAGATTGAAGTAATCTCACTGGTCAAAGAAGAAGCTGCAGATCCAGAAGGAGATGAAGACAAAGAAAACAAAGATAAGTATTTGAATTGTATTTCCTATATATGTTGTGTATTATGCATGATATAATGTTTGGATTAATGACAATATACGACTAATATACATGTGATGGGTAAGTAGCCCATAGTGCTATACAACTCTCCATTGCTACTTATCTAGAATGAAACCTCTTGGCTGACATATTGGATTAGTGCACAATCTCAATGATATCATGGTAGAGATGGAAGGAATTTAGAAAGTTTTTGTGAGATATGGATGAATGTTGTATTGGCTAAACAGTTGCATGATGCATAAGAATTTGTCGTTATGCATATGTTCTATGAAATGGTTCTAACCATGCAACTAGTGCATTTGACTTGTAGGAAAGGTCATGTACAACCTCCTACAAGAAAAGGAGGATGAGACTTGTTTCAAAGAACAAGTGATGAAAATTTAAGATTCACTCCAATAAACATGAACCTGAAGCTCCCAGGGTCAGAGACACCATTATGAAAGAAAGAGCTTCAGAGAGCGGTAAATCCACCTCGAGAGATGAAGACCACCTTGGGTACACGAGATAACTCAATATGAAGAAAGTATCGCTGGAATTCTAAACCAAAGTAAGAGGCCTCAGACAAACTCTAGTTGTGTAACACGGTTGGGTAACATCATTGTTGCTAACCCTTCCATCTATGGAAGAAGCTATGGTCAAAGAGTAGCAGTTGATCATGGGGAATGATGTCTACGATATGGTTTTGAGACCTGAAGGGAAGTCTGTAGTGTCTTCCATTTGGATCTACAAGAACAAGTATACAAAGCAAGGTTCGTGGTTTGTCTCAGAAAGAATAGAATATGGCATGACATACTCTATTGACGAGACACACTTCTCCAGTAGAAGTATATATCGAGCAAAGAACCACCTGTACATAATATGCTTTGTACGAGCTCAGAAGGCACCCATAGAAAAGCACATCCAGGAGCTTGATAGATCACCTAGAGTGATGAATATCTTAACCTTTTATACAAGTTTGAATATGGAAACCTATAGAAGACAACAAGCTCACAGATTGGGGGAAAGGGGAACTTTTCGACAAAGTTCAAGATAAAGGGATCTTGGTATCTAGTAACTTGAGATGGATACATAGTACCATAGGATTCTACCTGTCCAGTAAATAATGTAGAGGGAATATGATGCTCTTCTTTAAGGGGAGTGACTACAAAAGATCTTTGAGTTTGACATGGTATGACATGATGGACAACTTCCTAATGGACCGAGACTTTACGAAGAGTAAAGTGGGTTCCAACCTTCAAGGTTGAATGAGGAAGATTAGGATATGTCGATGACCTAATAGAATGAACTCATGATAGATGCAATGATGGAAGAATACAAGAATGATGTTTGGGATATAGTACCCAAACCAAAAAGCAAGAGTGTGGTATCTTCCAAATGGATTTGAAAGATAAAATATGTTGCTGATGGAAGTAAGGCAAGATTTGTGGCTAGAGGATTCTCTCAGAGAGAGGGAATTGATTATGAAGAGACATTTTCTCTAGGAGCAAAGAACACTTCCATCAGAACTATCATGGCACTTGCTTCCATGATGAAATGGGACTTACACCAGATGTACGTAAAGACAACCTTCCCAAATGGTATGATTGAGGAAGAGGTTTACATCAAAAAACCATAAGGATTGAAAGTCGAAGACAGAGTGAGTCATGTATACAAGTTGGAAAAAAATGCTTTGAATGGACTGAAGCAAGCTCCTAGAGCTTGGTATGAAAGAATAGATAGCTTCTTGACAAGCATGGACTTTACTAAAAGTAAATTTGATCCTAACCTTTACCTCAAGGTTATGTATGATGAACTTGACATACTATTGTTATATGTGGATGATCCATTTATGACTACAAATGATAAACGGATCACAGATTGCAAGAAGAAGCTAGTTGGAGAATTCAAGATGAAATATCTTGGATTGATGCATTATTTCCTAGGGCTAGAAATGTGGCAGATCTCAGAAGGAATCTTTCCGAACTAGGTAAATAATGTTGTGGAATTCTTAAAGAAGATTTGATATGTTGATTTAAAATCCATGGCCACACCCATGGATACCAACATGAAGCTGACAAGACATCAGAGTTAGTGGATATGACTCAGTACAGATAGATTATTGAGTTGTTGTAGGGTTTTTCTGGACAATCCGCAGTAGACATTTTTAGGTCGACGTTTCGATTCCGAATCTGGAACCATCATCAGGACAAGTAGTCGATTGGTAAAGCTNATGAAATATCTTTATTTAATTTTAAGGTTTAAGATTAGGGTTTACAATAAGGCATAAAATAGGGTATGAAATTTATGTAAAAAGTAATTAAATTCTAATGTAATTTTAAATATTTTGATATTCTAGTTTCTAAATTTAATTTATTATAAATTGTTATAATATATTTATAATTTATAATTTAAATTGTTAATAAAATGTTGACCAATTATTTATATTTAATTCATTGTTAAGTTAATCAAATTATTTAACAATTTTTTTGAAATGAAAAAGGGGCTTAAAATAGGGTTTACAAATAGTGTTAAAGATATTTTTAATATTAAGTTTGAAATAATTTAATTTCCAATATAATATTAAATTAATTAATTTATTTTATTTAATTTGTTATAATATATTTACAATTCATAATTTAAACTATTAATAAAATATTTATAATTTATTAATAAGTTAATCAAAGTATTTATAAAATTTTTGAATTATTAGTGAAATATTTATAAGTTATTATTAAGTTATTTATAAAAAATTTTACTTTAATTTTAATTTTACTTCACTTAAGAAACCAAGCTAGGCTAAGGTTTAGAGAGATTGGACTTGTCTATTGGACTTGTTTAGACCTTTGATCAGGGGGACCCAACTTTTGCTCACTTCAAAACCACCATCTCTGTTAAGGTTGTTGGGATGTTTGATGATCTCTATAGCTTCCCTGAATCTCCGTTTGAAGTAATGGTTCTCTTATGCAAGTAGCGAAGTTTCCTCAAGACAAATATGATGTTTTGACCTCTCCGAATGTTCAGCTAAGGCAGAGGTGCGAATACGTTGATTGCGGATATCAGCCCCATGTTCCCTTAATCTAACCCTAAGGGACCGACCAGTTTCTCCAATGTAGTTGAGGCCACATGAACAAGTAACCTTATAAACACCTTTCCATTGATGCTCCTCAACCTTGTCTTTAACAGTCCTCATTTTTTGCCTAATGGTTACTAGAGGTTTAAAAGCTGTAAGGATGTCTTTCTTTTTTAGGATTTTGGAAACCTTATCCGTGACGCCTTGAATGTAAGGGAGATAAGCCCTCTTTTTGTCTTTGCGTTGTTGGGGGTTCTTTAGTTTACCTACGGGTTTTTTAAGGGTTCTCCTAATGTCATTTTCTTTATAACCGATGTTTTTGAAAACTCTAACCAGGTTGCCTTGTTCTTCTTTGAGATGTTCAGCATCACAGATCCTGGAGACTCTTGTAGCCAAGGTATTGATGATCCCCAGTTTTTGAGCCGGATGATGATGAGAATCTGCCTCAAGATAACTATCTGTATGGGTTTTCTTCCTAAAGACCTTATGTCCCAGGGAACCATCAGGTTTTTTGTATACTAAGACATCAAGGAAGGGGATGCTCCCATTCTTTTCCACTTCCATAGTGAATTTAATGTCAGCATATTGGCTATTCAAATGCTCAAAGAATTTGTTAAGTTCTTGTTCACCATATGGCCAAAGGACATTAGTGTCATCCACATATCTTTTCCACATTTTCGGTTTCAAGGGATAGGAATCAATCGCCTTCTTTTCAAAACTCTCCATGAAAAGATTAGCGACAATGGGTGAGAGGGGAGATCCCATTGCTACTCCACTCGTTTGTTCATAGAATTCCCCTTGGAAACTGAAGAACATGGAGCGAAGGAAAATTTCGGCGAATTTCGCTGTCTCAGGGTCGGTGACTTCATGAATGACTCTAATGGCTTCGTTTAAGGGGATCTTAGTAAAAAGACTCACAACATCAAAACTCACCATGATGTCATTAGGGTCAATCTTCTCCCCCGAAATCTATCAGACGAAGTCACTTGAATCTTTAATGAAGGACTCTGTGTGTCCGACTAGGGGACTTAAACGTTTGGCTACAAACTCAGCAAGCTCATAGGTGGGGGAACCAATTGTATTAACGATTGGTCTTAGGGGGACCCCTTCTTTGTGAATCTTAGGTAAACCATAAATTCTGGGGGTGACTTCTCCTGCCGGCATGAGGAGCTTCTTGTTTTTATCCTCAAGACTCGATTCCTTGATGACTTTCCTAACTTCTCTCAAGATTTTTGCAATCGGATTGCTGCCTAGCTTTCTATAGCTACCGCTAGAGCTAAGATGATCAAGCATTTTTGAGACATAGTCTTTGCTGTTGAGGAGAACAGTGGCTCCTCCTTTGTCCGCCTTGAGGACCACAATGTCTTCATTATTCCTAATATTGCTAAGGGCTACTCTTTCTCCCCTACTGAGGTTATCCTTAGGTGGCTTAGCTTTTCTCAGAATGACAGCACAGTCTTGTCTAACCTATTCTTTAGCGTCTTCGGGTAGAGTTTGGATGGCGTTTTCTATGTTACAAATGATGCTGTCTATCGGGATTCTTTTGGGAGAAATGGAAAAACCAAGACCTTTTTTGAGAACATTGTGTTCCTCAGCACTGAGAACGTAGTCAGAGAGATTAACAACTTGTAAAATGTTAGCAATATATGCAACAAATGCCGTACCTTTATTTGCCATATTACCACAACGTGGTTTCTCCTTATCATCATGTGAGTGCCCTTCATCGTCGTGCGATTGTTCTGCGGTATAACCCCAACGTGGTTGTTCGTTATCGTCGCGTGACTGCTCCTTATCCTCCTCGTGTGGTAGCTCTTTTTACAAGTTGTTAATCTCTCTGACTACGTTCTCAGTGATGAGGAACATAATGTTCTCAAAAAAGGTCTTGGTTTTTCCATTGCTCCCAAAAGAATCCCGATAGACAGCGTCATTTGTAACATAGAAAACGCCATCCAAACTCTACCCGAAGACGCTAAAGAAGAGGTTAGACAAGACTGTGCTGTCATTCTGAGAAAATCTAAGCCACCTAAGGATAACCTCAGTAGGGGAGAAAGAGTAGCCCTTAGCAATCTTAGGAATAATGAAGACATTGTGGTCCTCAAGGCAGACAAAGGAGGAGCCACTGTTCTCCTCAACAACAAAGACTATGTCTCAAAAATTCTTGATCATCTTAGCTCTAGCGGTAGCTATAGAAAGCTAGGCAGCAATCCAATTGCAAAAATCTTGAGAGAAGTCAGGAAAGTCATCAAGGAATCGAGTCTTGAGGATAAAAACAAGAAGCTCCTCATGCCGACAGGAGAAGTCACCCCCAGAATTTATGGTTTACCTAAGATTCACAAAGAAGGGGTCCCCCTAAGACCAATCATTAATACAATTGGTTCCCCCACCTATGAGCTTGCTAAGTTTGTAGCCAAACGTTTAAGTCCCCTAGTCGGACACACAGAGTCCTTCAATAAAGATTCAAGTGACTTCGTCCGATTGATTTCGGGGGAGAAGATTGACCCTAATGACATCATGGTGAGTTTTGATGTTGTGAGTCTTTTTACTAAGATCCCCTTAAATGAAGCCATTAGAGTCATTCATGAAGTCACCGACCCTGATACAATGAAATTCGCCGAAATTTGTCTTCGCTCCACGTTCTTCAGTTTCCAAGGGGAATTCTATGAACAAACGAGTGGAGTAGCAATGGAATCTCCCCTCTCACCCATTATCGCTAATCTTTTCATGGAGAGTTTTGAAAAGAAGGCGATTGATTCCTATCCCTTGAAACCAAAAATGTGGAAAAGATATGTGGATGACACTAATGTCCTTTGGCCATATGGTGAACAAGAACTTAACAAATTCTTTGAGCATCTGAATAGCCAATCTGCTGACATTAAATTCACTATGGAAGTGGAAAAGAATGGGAGCATCCCCTTCCTTGATGTCTTAGTATACAAAAAACCTGATGGTTCCCTGGGACATAAGGTCTTTAGGAAGAAAACCCATACAGATAGTTATCTTGAGGCAGATTCTCATCATCATCCGGCTCAAAAACTGGGGATCATCAATACCCTGGCTACAAGAGCCTCCAGGATCTGTGATGCTGAACATCTCAAAGAAGAACAAGGCAACTTGGTTAGAGTTTTCAAAAACATTGGTTATAAATAAAATGACATTAGGAGAACCCTTAAAAAACCCGTAGGTAAACTAAAGAACCCCCAACAACGCAAAGACAAAAAGAGGGCTTATCTCCCTTACATTTAAGGCGTCACGGATAAGGTTTCCAAAATCCTGAAAAAGAAAGATATCCTTACAGCTTTTAAACCTCTAGTAACCATTAGGCAAAAAATGAGGACTGTTAAAGACAAGGTTGAGGAGCATCAACGGAAAGGTGTTTATAAGGTTACTTGTTCATGTGGCCTCAACTACATTGGAGAAACTGGTCGGCCCCTTAGGGTTAGATTAAGGGAACATGGGGCTGATATCCGCAATCAACGTATTCGCACCTCTGCCTTAGCTGAACATTCGGAGAGGTCACAACATCATATTTGTCTTGAGGAAACTTTGCTACTTGCACAAGAGAACCATTACTTCAAATGGAGATTCACGGAAACTATAGAGATCATCAAACATCCCAACAACCTTAACAGAGATGGTGGTTTTGAAGTGAGCAAAAGTTGGGTCCCCCTGATCAAAGGTCTAAACAAGTCCAATAGAGAAGTCCAATCTCTCTAAACCTTAGCCCAGCTTGGTTTCTTAAGTGAAGTAAAATTAAAATTAAAGTAAAATTTTTTATAAATAACTTAATAATAACTTATAAATATTTCACTAATAATTCAAAAATTTTATAAATACTTTGATTAACTTATTAATAAATTATAAATATTTTATTAATAGTTTAAATTATGAATTGTAAATATATTATAACAAATTAAATAAAATAAATTAATTAATTTAATATTATATTGGAAATTAAATTATTTCAAACTTAATATTAAAAATATCTTTAACACTATTTGTAAACCCTATTTTAAGCCCCTTTTTCATTTCAAAAAAAATGTTAAATAATTTTATTAACTTAACAATGAATTAAATATAAATAATTGGTCAACATTTTATTAAAAATTTAAATTATAAATTATAAATATATTATAACAATTTATAATAAATTAAATTTAGAAACTAGAATATCAAAATATTTAAAATTACATTAAAATTTAATTACTTTTTACATAAATTTCATGCCCTATTTTATGCCTTATTGTAAACCTTAATCTTAAACCTTAAAATTAAATAAAGATATTCCATTGATTAAACATTAACCTAATTTTAAAACAAATTATAATCTTCTATCTTCCCTTAAACCTAGGACTAGTTATACCCTAATTTAAACCCTAACATAAAGTGGATAAATAATTTTATTAACCTAATAAAAAAATTAAAAATAATATTTTATTAATACTTTTAATTATAAATTATAAATATATTTCTTAACAATTTAAAATCAATTAAATTTTAAACAATTTACACTATTTTTAGCCTTACCTTATGCCCTATTTCATTAACCCTAACCCTAAACCTCTTAAAAAATTAAATAAAGATTTTTCGATTATTAAACAAGTAATTTAACCTAATTTTTAAAAACAAATTATAATCTTTTATTGATTAATTTCCCTCTCTTAAACCTAGGACTAGTCGGCCAATTTAATTATAAAAAAACACCAACCGGTATTTAAATCCAAAGCTGCAGCTTTACCAATCGACTACTTGTCCTGATGATGGTTCCAGATTCGGAATCGAAACGTCGACCTAAAAATGTCTACTGCGGATTGTCTGGAAAAACCCTACAACAACTTATCTTACCGCAGAAATCTACAAACTGAAAAAGATTATTGAGTTGTTGATGTACCTAACGAAAACAAGGTCAGATATATGCTTTGCTATGAACACCTTGAGTCAATATCTAGTTAACCCTAGATGTGTTCACCTGATAGCTGTAAAGCATGATGAGGTACCTTAAAGGTACGACAGACTTGGGACTTTACTATGGTAGAGATCATGACTATAGATTATATGGATACGGATTCATATTGGGCAGGAAGTGTCGCAGACAAAAAGAGCACCTCAGGTGGATGTTATTGTCTGGGATCTTCCATGATCTCATGGTTTAGTCCAGTGTTTCTCTTAGTACAAATCAAGCAGAGTACATTGCAACTTGCTCCACTATTTGGGAAGCCATATGGCTTTAGAAAGATGATGTCATAATATTTGACATGGAGTTGGATACCACAGTGCATAAAGATGACAAAGAATCTTGTGGGATATGGCACCAAAGGGAGACATAAAACTCAAGTATGTGAGTATCGATGAGAAAGTTGCTGATGTGGTGACCAAGCTTCTGTGACAAGCTTGGCATAGTTCGAAAAGACTTTCCTCACAAGGAGGAACAGTGATGTTGATATTGAAGACTTTCCTTGCAAGGAGGAACATGATGATGATACGACAGAATTTCCTCACAAGGAGGAACCATGATTATATGGACCCTTCTCAAAAAGGATAGATAGGTCGAATATATAGACTCTCTTTGAAAAAGGAAGAACAATTCAAAGATATGGGCTCTCTTTGAAAAAAGAAAGAACAAGTCGAAAATATGGACTTTATTCAAAAAAGAAGAACGAGTCGAAGGTATAGAATTTCTTCAAAAAGAAAGAAAAAGTCAAAGATGTGGACTGTTAGAACACTAATCTAACTCATTAGTCCCTAATTACACTACTTGGTCAATTTTATTGCTTTTTAAGCATTAATACACTATGTGGTGGACTAGGGGTGCTTAGTTGGACAAATGCAAAGTCAAATTGGGGCTTTCACACCCACATGAGAACTCCATCTTAGTAAAACAGCCACATGTGTGCCCTCATCATTTTTTTGTGCTCCCATTCATTGAATGTGGACAGCTTTGTTGACTTGGAGCGCTAGAGGTGGATTTTGTCCATTTTATGCTTGATTTGGTGCATTAAATGTTACCTTGAGACTATAAAACACCCATATTTCCACAACCACGTTGAAAAAGGTGTAATAATTGACCCACATCACTTTATCCATGTTGATTCAGCAATTTGTGGCTGTTTGGGCTGATTTGGGGCATGATTGGCCCACCCAAGGGGGTTTGATGCCAATTTGGCAATTTTGACTTGTATGCTCACATTGGGATTCCAAAGCCTCACAAAACTCCTATGTTGTAATATATACCTGATATTAACATGTTTAAATTTTATAAAGTTAAAAATTATCTTGCTTCTATTCACATTGTGTGTGTAATTTGCTTCTCAATTAATGGGTTTTGCTAGTTTTTGCACCAAATCTGATTTGTGAGCTTCACTAACATTCCTAGATTCTCTTGCGGTTAAAATTTCTCACATGATATCAGATCCTATTGGATATTTTTGAGTTGCAGATCAATTTAGAGTGATTTGAGCTGCATTTTTAGTGGAGTTCCAGATAAAATCAAATTGTCTTTTTGTAGAACATTTGGCAATTTATTCACTATCAGCTCAAGCAGAAAAGGATGCTACCCACATATTTCTAACACCTTTCAACTTATTTATTGGAAGGTAGAGATGGTGATTCAATTGAGATCCAAAGGGATTTACAGATTTACCATGGGCACTGAGGTAGAACCAAACTCTGCTGTTGAGAAAGCCAAGTACTTCAACATATTGGATGAGGCATATGGATTGTTGTGTCTTAGCATTCAAGAGAGATATTATTCCACATTGACAGTTTAACAACACCCAATGAGGTCTGGGTAAAACTAGAGACATTGTTTGGGAAAACTGATGAACTACATGGTCACCAACTTGAGAATGAGCTTATCAGCTTGAGCCCAACGCAATATGACACTGTCCAGGACTTTTTCACCAAGTTTAAGTCACTTGCATTGCAGCTAAAACAATGTGGCATTGAGAAGAAACAAGACCAATTGATCTTGTCTATACTTTTGATGTTGGGGCCAAAGTTCTCAGTTTTTATGAGCACATTTCACTCTGGAAAGCTTACCCTTCGAAATCGGCAGATTCCAAGTATGGAAAACTTCATGGAGTCACTCATTTAGGAGAAATACAAGCTTGTCCAAATGGGATATATCAAGACCAAGGATCAAGCACTAGCAGTGGGAGTTTTGAATTCCTCAAAGGGAAATCCCAAAACCAAGAATTAGAAGCTGCCATATAAGAAGAAACCAGAAAAACCCAAATCCAATGATGGAGCTTCGAATCCTCCCAGAGAGAAATACAAGGGAAAAGAAAAGGCCAAATGCACCTATTGCCACAAGGGATGGCATCCAGAAAGCTCATGCATGAAAAACACCATATACACCATGGTGCAACTGCTGGAGAAGAACAACATTTCAGGCCCTGATAACACAAGGAAGAAGGATGGCAACTCCAGTTCAAATGAAAGCAAGGAGAAATGTCATGCTTTGGTACCAGGTACCTCTAACTCTTCATATTTTTTCATTGATTCGGGGGATTCTAGGCACATGGTAGCCAAGAGAGAGCTCTTCTCCTCCATGAGTTTAAATGTTGGCCCAATAGTTCGAATGGGGGATGATTCAGAACTCCAGACCAGGGGGATTGTGAGGATTGACTTAGAGCATGGTTTCTTTAGTGATGTATTGTATGTACCATATCTTGCAGTAAACTTGTTGTCATTCTATCAGATGACCCATACAGGAGAGCCAAAGAGAGTGACCTTCACTCCAGACATGGTAGAGATTATATAAATCTCAACAGACCAAGTCATTGCAATTGGGTATGTAGATCATCATGAGAGGATGTACAAGTTTTTAAACTTCCTTCCCACTTCTAGTTACCAAGCACTTCTCTCACATGCCAAAGAAGTTTCTAAGATATGGAATGATAATTTTGGTCACATGAACTACAAGTACCTCCAAGAACTACACAAAGATGAGATGGTGGAAGGACTTCCAAAAACCAGATCATCAAATGGAGCATGCATTGGGTGTGTATTTGGGAAGCATCCTAAGCAAATCTATGAGAAGGGGAAGGCAAGGAGAGAAACACAGCCACTTGGGTTGGTGCATTCAAACTTTATTGGTCCGTCATGTGGTGGATCAAGGTATGTGATTACATTCATAGATGATTACTCTCGATTTTGTTGGGTATACTTCCTCAAATTGAAGTCTGAGGTGTTTGAACACTTGAAGATTTGGAAAGAATTGGTAGAAAATCAGAGTGGCAATAAAATTAAGGTCCTTAATACTGATAATGGGAAGGAGTATGTGAAAAATAACCTACAACACCTTTGTGAGGAGTGTAGCATCCAAATGCAACACTCAACGCCCTACACACCACAACAAAATGGTGTGGCCGAGAGGAAGAATATATCTCTCAAGGAGATGGCCACTTGCATGATAAAAGCAAGGGATATTAGTCCCAAGATATGGGATGAATCCATTATTTGTGCTTCTCACATACAAAACAGATCCTTTCACAAATCAGCAAAAGGAATGACACCTTATGCGGCATGGTTGGGTCAAAATCCAAATGTCTCAAATTTTAGGATATTTGGAACTAGAGCATGGGATAGAATTCCCTCTGAAAAGAGGAAAGCCTTGCAATCTCAATGGAAGGAGTGAATTATGGTTGGGTATGTTTAGGACACCAAAGGCTACAATATCTTTGACACTTCCACTTGCAAGACATTTTTTGAAAGAAGTGTGAAATTTGAAGAAGAGGCAATTCCAGATTTCAAGCTTGCACCGGGGGAATGCTCCTCTCCTCAACCATTCGAAGATGTAAGTGATGATACATGCTCTGTTTTATAAATGTTGCTGAATATGATATTTATGTATATGAATCACAATCTAGGCCCAAGTGGGCTGAAAAAATTGTACAAGTAGCTGGGGAATTGACAGGAAATATCCATCAGCCTAGGAAGACTAGTTCACAAACTAGTAAAGCTTCATTTGCAAGTGATAGTGCTCTTGCTGAGAAGTGTTATATGCTGATTGGGTCTGATTCTCAGACATATAAGCAATATTGTAATGACCCTAGATGTAAATAGCAATGGAATATGAATTTCAGTCCCTCCAAGAGAACAATACATGGGAATTGGTTCCCCTTCCTCCCAAGAGGAAGCTTGTTCAATGCAAAAGGGTTTTTCGAACCAAAATTTATGTTGATGGTTATGATATGAAAAATAAGAAAATATTAGTTGATAAGGGCTATTCTCAGGTCCATGGTGTTGATTACACAGAGACCTTTTCACCGGTTGCAAAGATGGACTCAATTAGACTAGTTCTAGCATTGGCAGCTAGTAAGGGTTGGAAAGTTCACCACATGGATGTTAAGAGTGCATTCTTGCATGGTGAGATAAAAAAGGAGATATATATGCAGAATCCTGATGGTTTCCAATAGGATCCTATATTGGTATGTAGGTTGAATAAATCATTGTATGGACTCAAGCAAGCCCCCAAGGCTTGGTATGCAAAAATGGATGCTTTTTTTCTCTCTATTGGTTTCACTAGATGAACATCAGACCCTAATGTGTATTTGCAGAAACATGATGGTATTTTGCAGGTCATTGTTCTTTATTTTGATAATATCCCCATTACAGGTGGCTGCACCAATTCAATTGGCTCAATTAAGTCATCTTTGCATAGTGAATTTGCCTTGACCGACCTAGGATTGCTAAGGCAATTTTTGGGCTTGGAAATTGAGCAAAATGAAAGGGGAATCAAGCTGAGACAACCAAAACATGCTTCAGAACTGCTAAATAATTTTAACTTGGCTGAGTGTAAGTTATCCAATTCTCCCTTTCTTTCTAGCATCAAAATGCATGAATTCAACAATTCTCCATTGGTAGATATTACACTCTACAGGAAACTAGTGGGTAGCTTGCTCTATCTCACTCACGCAAGACCTGATTTGTCTTATGATGTAAGTGTTGTAGAAATACATATGCACCAGACACATGAGCTCCATTGTAGGGCAGCAAAAATAATTCTTCAGTATGTCCAGGGTACCAAGAATTTTGGGGTGCACTACACAGTTAGTTCCTCACTTCAACTAGCTGGATTTTTTTATTTAGATTGGGCTGGAGATCTCATTGATAGGAAATCGACTTCAGGTTTTGTATTCATGTTTGATGAAGGTAATATTTTCTGTTCAAGTAAGAAAAAACAAACTATTTCACTTTCATCAGCAAAGGCCGAGAACAGGGCAGCAGTCAATGCTGCTACATAGTGTGGTTGGTTGCAGGGAATTCTCCAGGAATTTGGTGTCACAATTGATTCTCCAACCAACATTTGGGTGGAAAATAAAAGTTCCATCAAAATATCTACTGATATAGTTCATAGGAAAAGGAAAAAACATATAGAGCTCCACGTGCATTACATTTGGGGATTAGTGCATGACAGGGTGATCTCACTGCAGTATTTCCCATCCACTGAGCAAACTGCTGATATTTTTACCAAGGATTTCACAGAGAAGACCTTCACCTACCTGAGATATTTACTTGGGGTGAGTGAAGGATGGTAGTTTTCTATTATTTGTTGTAGGTCCAACCCCATGCCCATTCTTTAGGGAAGGTTTTGTCCCATGAGGTCTTCCTTCTTTTCCTCTGTTCATATGGACAAATAAATTGTAATTTATGAATTACGTATTTGAGGTGACTTGAGCCATTGTTTCCAAGGCCTCCATCATGTTGTGAGCTATACTTAGTTGTTGGATTAAGGGAGGGTGTTAGAACATTAATACAACTCATTAGTCCCTAATTACACTACTTAGTCAATTTTATTGCTTTTTTAGTATTAATACACTATGTGGTGGACTACGGGTGCTTAGTTGGACAAATGACAAGTAAAATTGGGGATTTCACACCTACATGAGCACTCCAACTTGGTAAAATAGACACATGTGTGCCCTCATCATTTTTGGTTCACTCCCATTCATTGAATGTGGACAACTTGGTTGACTTGGAGCACTAGATGTGGATTTTGTCCATTTTTTGCTTGATTTGCTTCATTAAATGTTACCTTGAGACTCTAAACCACCCATATTTACACACGCACATTGTTTAAGGTTTAATCATTGACCCACATCACTTCAGCCACATCCATTTAGTAATTCGTGGCTGTTTGGGTTGATTTGGATCATGATTGGCCCACCTAGTGGGGGTTTGATGCCAATTTGGAAATTTTGACTTGTATGCTCACATTGGGCTTCCAAATGCTCCAAAAACTCCTATGTTGTAATATATACCTGATAATAACATGTTTCAATGTTAGACAATTAAAAATTATCTTGTTTCTATTCACATTGTGTGTGTAATTTGCCTCAATTGATGGTTTTTGCTAGTTTTTGCACCAAATTTGATTTGTGAGCTTCACTAACGCTCCTAGATTCTCCTGTGGTTTGAATTTATCACATGGAATTTCTTTATAAAGGAGGAACAATTTGAAGATATGGAATATCCTCCAAAAAGAAGAACAGGTCAAGACTATGAACCCTCCAAGGGGGAGCGGGTTGATAATATGGATCCGCCCGAAAAATGGGGAGTGATGATGAGACTAACATCGATGATGGGATGAAGTTGATGCTCCAACATGAAAAAGGCCAAGTATTCCTGAATATGCTGATAGGATTCGATATTTATTTGTGGATGATAGTATCCTCTCTTGAGGATGGCAGGTATAACACTCTATTCATGAGAGTGGCCGTTACTAGGTAAGGATGGCCCTGTAGATATTACTCTCACATGGAGAGTACCCACATTCACTTGTGGACGATAGTATCCTCTCTTGAGAATGGAAGGTGTAACACTTTGTTCCTAATATTGGTCTTTACTAGCTAAGGATGGCCCTACAAATGTTACTCTCATGGAGAGTACCCACATTCAGTTGTGGATACCGTAGAATAACACTCGCTCATGAGTGGTTCTAACCTTAGTGGTATGGATGCTCTACGATGAGTCCTCATGGATGCTAGGACTAGCATTGTGTATGCAGTCGAGATCTTCCTTGTAGACTCTACTCTTGTATGGAGAGTATGACTACATTCATATGTAGATTCCATAGAATAACACTCGCTTGGGAGTGGTCCTGACCTGTGTGGTATGGATGCTCTATGATGAGTCCTCACGAATGACGTAGTATAACACTCACTTGGGATTGGTCCTAACTTGTGTGGTATGGATGTTCTACGATGGGCCAACATTTTTTATGCAGTCGAGACCTGCTCTGCAGACAATACTCTTACTTGGAAGAGTATGCCTACATCTAAGTGTAGATACCATAGTATAACACTCACTTGTGAGTGGTACTAACCGATGTGGTATGGATGGTCTACGATGAGTCCTCACAGATGATAGGGGTGGCACTGGGTGCAGTCAAGATCTAAATTTATTTGTATACAATTCAGCTAATCAATTTCATGGATCATGTCGTTGGAGGATTGCATCGTCCTTGGACTTATGTCCTAAACTGATCAGGATTGATCATCCCACAAATATATCATGTGTACTGTAGGTAGCGTGGCGATGAAGGATCAAGTAGATCGAAGTACAATAGCGAAGGATCAAGAAGGATCAATTTTTTTCTGCAAAGGATCGAAAGGATTGAAGTGATGCTACTAGGGATCGAGAAAGATTGAAGTGTTGTTGCAAAGGATCGAGAAATATCGAAGTGTTGCTGCAAAGGATCAAGAAGTTCAAAGTTCCGCTGCAAAGGATCGAGAAGATAGAAGTGTTGCTACAAAGGATCAGAAGATCCATTAGAGGAAATTTCAACTCAAAATGGGCCTCCTAAGGAAAATAATAAAATAATAGTTAAATTGATAAAATAATATTTATTAATTTTAGAGGAAGAAAAAAAACTACTTTTTTGGTTCGTATTTTCAACATATCTCCCTATGTTTTTACTCAAATTTTGATCAGGAGCGCTCATTGGATGCGGAATTTACCCACTCTGCATAATTTTGATGGGCCCCACTACCCTAAAAACAATAAATACCCAAAAAACATGATGATGATGTCATCATCACGCTTTTTCAGGTATTTCTTATTTTTGGGGTAGAGGGGTCCGTAAAAAGTATGCAGACTGGGTACTCGTTCGATGCAGAATTTAATTCCACATCCAATGAGCTCTCCCGATTGAAATTTGAGTAAAAAAAAGGGATATATGCCAAAAATACGAACCAAAAAAGTAGTTTTTTTATATGATGCCTATCCCCAAATTTAAATTAAAAATTGTTTAAGACCTATATGGTATTTCAAATTTAAAGAAATTTCAATGGCTAACACATGATGACATGGAATTTGAATTAGGGTTGAAAGGCCCATTTTGAGTTGAAATTTCCTCTAATGAAAGTGTTGCTACAAAGGATCAGAAGATCGAAGTGCTGCTGCAAAGGCTTAGAAGATCGAAGTGCTGCTGCAAAGGATCAGAAGATCGAAGTGCTGCTGTGAAGGATCAAAAGATCAAAGAGTTGATGCAAAAGGATCAATTGATCATGTGATGTAGAAGATGAATACATTGAAGAGTATTTGTTCCAGTTACTAATGAATGTTGAAAAAATTCTTGTGACGTATAGATGTATAGCCTCCATGATGTTGCAGATATTGTCTATCTAGTCTCCTATAGTCTATGATGATGTTGTCTGTAGAATAGCCTTCTCGTTAAGGGGGAGTGTTGAATATTGTAACTTCAAAGGATATTCTAAATGTATTTTACTAATGTAACCCAAGGGAGATGTTATTATTCCTCCGGTGGGGTGTTACTATTGTATTTGGTCATTATAGATTCATGAGGTAAATCCTCTATTTTGTATCGGGTCTTTAGCACCCTAATAAATATATTATAATATTGCATTGAGTCTTCCTAAGTGAAGTCAGCCTACTTAGTTAAGTTGGGTTGAACTTGTCAGGTTAAATGTCAAGTGATGAAAAGAGTATAAACAGAGGAGATGTGATCCTCATTTGTACACACACTCACTTGTGCACAACGCATAAGAGAGAGAGAGACATATCTACTGGAGGGAGGCACACATGTTTGGGGTCTTGTCTTTTAATTTTTATACATATTATACAAAGGAATTTTTTGTTGGGTTTTCTTCCCCATGAGGGTTTCCCAGGATAAATATTTGTGTTCTTTTTTGTGGCTGTGCTTGCCTATATTTCAGTGATCTCTTTGCTTATGGTTATACCATTATGATGCTAAATGTTATAATATATGATATAACCATCAAAACTTAACATATTTTAGAAGAGCTCACTAATTGAGCCATGGAGGCAGGTGGCCTACTGTATTCAACTACCAATTTCGATTCCTCATCCATATTCAGCACCATAGAAAACTCAATATGCCTTATTTCCTTCTATGATCCTTGGAGATAATGAGCATGAAGGAGAATAATAGATCGAACCTAGACACCAATATCACACACCATGGACTAATTCGACTTCTAGTGGAATACACATTACAACAAACATAATGGGCATGGGTCTCATTGGTAGAGGGAATTTTAGAATACCCAGAGGAAAATAATAAGGGTGACATTCCAGAACCTAGTCAGACAATGGAGGATACAAATGATAGGGTACTGACAGGAAGGAAATCAAAGCACCTCCAGACCAATAAAAATGAGATGTTAGTGTCAAAAAGAACAAAGTTGTAGCCAATTAAGGAAGAACATGATAATCCAATACAAATTTTAGATGATGATGATGATAATCCATTGTTTTCCTTATTACCAAGAAGGTATAGACATGTTTAGAATAAAAGCAGTGAGACTTCGATCCCTAAGAAAAAATAATCCCATCCAGTGATGGAAATTGATGTTGATCCAGGGAAAGAATTCAAAGAAGGATTGGTAAATAATTTATTGGGATTAGGTGCAGGACAACAAGGAGAATATGATGACGCATCTTAAGATGAACAAGAATTCCAGAAAAAGGAAGAAAGGGTCACTGAACTGAAAAAAGAAGAAACAATCTGTCTTTCCTAATCATAAACCCTTGTTTCTTATCTCTAACCTATAGAAGTCCTACTATAAGGTAAGAATAGATAAATATTATTTGAGAGACTCCAATCATAAGTTACAACAGGATTTAGCATACATAAAAGAAAGAGTGAAAATCTAGTACTGTCAACGTGGACTAGACACCTTATTACAAGCCACAGACAAAGAGAATAATTTGCTATCATCCACTGCATGTGAAGATAACAAATTGAAATGAGATAAGGGTAAGGAAACTTTAAGAGAGGAGGAAAGAATGACAAGGATAGAATCATCTCAGGCCAGTTTGGGAGGAGTTGACAATGAAATACTTAAACAAAATATTATGGAACAAAAAGTACAGGTGGATTTTTTTAGAAGAAATTTGACAAGCTTACTCAGCATTAGGAATAAATAGAACCATAATGGGAGAAAGAGAAAATCAAATTGAGACATGAAAGGTTACATTTATTTAATCTTAATCGAGAAATTGAATTACATAGAATTGATCAAAAGTGTTTATGTTATTTGTGCCATGTCACGATGAGGTATTTGAATCCATCTCCTGTGTACTCTATTTTTCTACAGTGTCAATTTTCTTCTCTATAGTCAAGGGATTTGGATGTTGATAATAATTTATATGTAGATGATGAAGCTAAGTTTGCACAATTATATCACAAATTCAAAGAGGAAGGAAAAATTTTATTGTGTGAGATTTATCTCCATAACCTATTCTTGTCTGGATATAATTCATGGGATCCAAATCCTTTAGTTGGGGATGTGCAGTTGAGGGCATTTTCATTGTACATGGTGTTACAGAGAGATTCTTCCTATGGCTTGGGGTGTATCACAATAGATAGCTTTCACACTATAAATCAATATTTCCCAATATGCAAGAGAAACCAAACATCTAACACTAAGGGATATCAAATCGTACCTTATTCATGACGGTTGAATTAGATCCTTGTTAAGCTTTCCAATTCACACTTGTATTAGGAATTCACTCTCAACAACAACAACAAAAAACAAGCATGATCTATAATAGTGTGTTAGACATACTCTAGCATATATATTCAATAATTCATAAACAATTAAACACATCCATGGATTCAATATTCATATTCAATTGCACATAATTGGACAGGAAAATATATTTCTATTAATAAAATCAGAGATTACCAATAGTGACAACCTGTTTTGGCACATCTACGAATTGTAGAAACCGAGTCCTCTACCTGGGCCTACACCACCTCAATCCTCCATCTCTCAATAGAAATCTCACAAGAAAACGCAAGATTGGGAAGAACACTAAGTGCTCCAAAGGGACAAAGGGATGTAGACTCAAGTACAAGCAAACTATGGCAACAATGGACTATAGTTGCATTGCTCTTCAATTCCTCCTCTTCAATGTATCCAAGGGGTTCCTTATATAGCACCCAAAAAGGGTAATGGATGGTCGAATCTGAGCATTCTCAAGGCATTTGGAAGGCTAAGAGTCAGGATCTTCAGACTCATATGAGGAAAATTCCAAAAAAAATTGGGCTTATGAACACATCCCGATGTACATGGGTTTGAGGTCAAAATTCACGTGTATACGTGAGTATAGGTTTAAAAGTCACATACATCAATAAACAGGGGTTTTTAATGGATTATCCTAGAACATCAAAGGATAATACAAGTCCATGGGGTGTAAAGAGTCTACAGAGGGGCAGGGAAGGCCATAAATATGTGATCAACCATGTGTGGTAAAATAAGCTATAACAGATGCCCCCTAATGTGTGAAGTCATAGGGGTAACATGATGGTCAAAATACATTTTAAAATACATCCCAGAAGTGGTGTAATGAAGACCTAGGTGGAAGAACCAACCACTCATCAGTACAATACAATAATCAATCTCTACATATGACTGCAAATACATATAGCAGTCCTGGATACATAAGAGTACAATGGCCATGAATAGGCATCATATACAAAATGTGACATGTGTGGTCATCACCACGTACAAAATACAATAGATCAGAGTCTCCAAATTTTATGAAGATATACAACGGATCAAGATCTCCATAATATCTGAAGATATAAAATGGATCAAGATCTGCATAATGGATGAAGATATCTGATATACTATAGAATCAAATCACGAGAGCTGAAATCTCATGAAGCACGATCAAGGAGGTATAATATATGGAATTCCACCAAGTTGGAAGGTCTTCTACACGAACCGCTATGAGTACATGTCCTACTATGTGAATAGAGGTGTCGAGGTCAAACATAGTAGTCCATCATCTGATTACCTGTTATTGATGTATACCACTAACAGATGCAAGATCACCCATCGATAATGAAAATGGAAATCAAGGTACCATGTGCAATCTAACAAGTGTGAATAAATGTGTTGAGTTCGAACACTTGGAAGAATCCATCGATCAAGGGACATTGATGTTTTCCCAAAACTGTCGATGGCAAGAGAACCTACCACTGATGATTGTAAGTCTCAAGGAACTCAAAGGAATCTATACTCCTATTCCATAATAAATGATCTAATGTCGATGGAATGGAATCCTCTGGAAGGATGGAATTAAGGCATCCCCCATCAACCAATAGGAGGTACTCAACAATGCTATATAATGTGGAAGAACAAGATGTGCATGAATCAGTAATGGTATTGGAAATGGGTGACATGAAAAGTCAATATAAATGAGGAATGGTCGAATCAGGTTTCAACTTCCTTTGAACAAGAGCATAAAGGCGAATGGTGACTAAAGGTAGGTAGCATGGACTCGATATGCAAACTGGGACATCTCTGTGACACAGGAGGTATCAACAAAGGTTCCATAGGGATTGGAAGCTTAACCAGTTGGTGGAGATAAAATCAGAGTAACAAGTACATCTCCTAAAGTCAAACTAATAACCCAACCAATGGATGTGATATACAGTGCTTTATTCGAAGGCGACATGACTCAACTACTGCCAAAGATAACATCTTTCCCTGTCCGGATTTTTGGTTTTTTTATTTTTTTTGGACTTTTTTAGATATTAATTTGAAAAGCTTAAAAAAGAATAAAAGTGCTTTGTAGTACAAATCTAGGAGGAGACGAGTGTTAGGGGGAAAACAAACTAGTTCCAAGCAGTGGAACATGCCTATGCTCAATGCAAGGATATATGTGTTGGATAACGACACTTGGGGGAAGGTCTCCTCCCGGTAAAAGGGATGATCAAGATGCAAAATATATGTAAAAAGGATCTGCTTTTCTAGAGATGAGACAAGCTTGAGATATGTGGCTGATAAATCAAAGTTAGGGAGCCAGCGTAAAGCTCAAGAAGGCAAGAAAAACTCATGAAAATGCAATTACAACTTGATATATACAAGGGAGTCCTGGGGAAATGGCTAGCATAAAGTTCAAGAGGAGTATGAAGCTCTTTCTCAAAGACACAGCAAGACTAAAATGACTCCCACAACCTAAAGGAGAAATGTCGGCATGGGCACCAAATGCAATATGGGATCTAACTACGGTACCCATGTATGGGAAAGCTCTACCATTCACATAACGTCACTTCTAACAGCAATAAGAAGGTTCCGTGACATCATGGAATGGATTCGTACCTAAGGTTAATATGAAACGGTCATAAGGTCATGCAAAATGCAGGCATATGTGAAATCCTAACCTATATGCCAGTTTAGACATGATACCTGTAATAGACATGAATGGATCGAATTCTCGGTCAACCCGCACTCAAAATGGACTCCTACAACATCATATTATGCCAAACAGTCCAAAATAGTCAGAAATAGTAAAAACCTATAGGAAGTGGGTAAAACTTTCATAACAAATTCTATAAAATAGTGAAAAATTAAAAAAAATTCATACCATTTTGAAAATTCACCCACCATAGTGCATTTGTATCCAGAATTTCAAGAGCTAATTCTAGGAGCATTGTCCAACAAAATCACTCCGCGTTTGGTCCAAGTAATTACCCATGCCCTCCTCTTTCACTTTCATGCAAAAAGATTTAATTTTAGTCGTCAATTTTTTTATTTAGGCCACCCCAAATTGTGCGTTTCGGCCCATGTGGAAATTGGGCCTTTTTCCACATATAGGGCTAGGTATATGTGAAAAAGACCATGATAGCCACGTACATATGCGGCTGTTCTACAAACAGTCACGTACAGGGCCGCAAATGTGATTTTCAAAGGCAAATACTAATGAAACTCAAAAAATTTTGTGCAGAATGGTGCTAGAATGGAAAGAAAGAGAACATGGTGATGTTGAAGAGGTTGTACAGGCTTATCTGATGGCTCAACAAGCACTGAGAGCTTGTGGGTTGTATAAGTTTTGTTGCCTTGGAAGCTTAAGAGCCAAGCCAAGGCTACTCCAGCTACTAGTAGACTACTAGGATCTAGATTTTGAAACCTTTTAGTTGGATGGGATGTCACTCAACGTCGAGGTTGAGGACATATATTTCATCACCAGTTTGTCCCGGTGAGGGGAGGTGGTGAACCTTCGATCCTACGGGCCAGGAGGTGGGCTTACTATAGAGGAGTACATAGCTATGTATTTCCTTCCCGATACAAAGAAGGTTGGGAGTCAAATATTGACAAACGCAGTTCAGAACCTGGTGTCGAAAGCCATACTATTAGCATTGGGCAGAATCACAGGTTTAGCATCACTCCACCAAGCCTCAAGGCCAATGATGTTCTATACAGTAGAGTGCAGGAGTCCTATGATATATGATTGGAGTACCTTGCTACTAACCAACATGAAGAATCAACTCAGTGACTGCAAGATGGGAAGGATACATAACTTTGGGTTCGACAGCATACTGAGTGCATTCTTTTTTGAGAGGGTGTCGGAGCTAAGCCCTAGAGTTGACATTGCTCCATACGTAGTTAGGGATCCAACTCAGCCACGCTAGGCCAATGTCATATGAAGACTAGGAGGGGGAAGCGTGGCCAACCCCTACCCAACATACTTCTTCCTCTGGTGGTGGAGACAGATCATCGCCATAGATGACTACCCCTATGTAGGGATAGACTTCCGCAGAGATTCGTATATGCCCCTACCACCAGGATTAGCATATGGAGACATCGGTAAAGAATCCCAAATCACTTTTGTTTTTTGATTTATTAAATTTTTTTCTATTTTTTTATATATGAAGTCAAAAGACATGTTTTTGGTGTGACGAAACATAATGAAACTTTGTCATGTGCATGCAGATCTGGGACAATGATGGCCAGAAGGCCTTCCTCATCATCGATATTGGAGGGGGAGAGGTGATGAGATCATGGGTGTGGATGCGGAGCGGATGCTCCAAAGCATCCACACAAAATTTTTCTGCTTGACATAGAGGGTTCTCATGGTGCAAGTCAAGGACTTTCCTGAGGCCATGCAGCGCTAGGTGGTTGGGGTACCACGAGCATGGGTTTGATTATTTCTCTATCTAGATAGAGCCATGGTGTGCTACCATGATCAACACCCTCCTCAACCTCAGGCTTAGATACCTAGGTGTCTATTTTGTATGACCGTGTAGTATATTTCCATGGCTCGGAAGCCCCATTTTTGTATATGACACTTATGTATTATGACGTCACCTTTTTTGGACTAAATGAAAAAATATTTATGATGATCAATTATTATTCTATTTACATGTGTAAAATGTGTTTGTGAAATGCTTATGGTCTATAAAACAAATTCCAATCTAGTACATAGTTAGCATATGAATCAGCAACTTAATTAAAATTTATTGAAATGTGAATGTATGTTATACTCTCAAATTTTTGTTCTAGCAATCTTACACGCAAAAATCTTCGTAACAATGTCGGATCCCTATCACAATACAAGCCATTAAGTTGAGAAACCACTAACCGTGAATCAAATGTACCTCAAGAGAAAGAACACCATGTGAAATGGAATCACACAATAACTCAATCACGACACTATATTCAGCAACATTGTTTGACGAAGGCCATAAACATATGCCTCCTGAAGAAAACACTTGACCCGCAGAAGTATAGATCACCCAAGTAGTCAAAGTTGAGTTTTGAGTGTCGTGGCTAGCACCATCAACGAATCCTATGTAATGGAAGATCCCATCAACATCTGCCATAACAAACTAAAGCTAATAAACAAACCCGATCACCATAAGAAGACTTAACTATGAAATGCAAAAAAATGTACAATAATATACAAAAAGTCAGCCCTGGTTGAAGATCATGCATAGTATTTTTTAAGATAGATCCCATTTCTAGGCTTTTCCAAGGTTGTCCCTTCATATTCCACCAACTCATGGGTGCATTTCTCTAAGACACACTTAATCATGTAAGGACCATGCCACATCGGGTTGGACTTTCCTGCCCCCAAGGGTTCCTTAGCTTGATCCCACAAAAGGACCAAGTCACCTTCACCAAACCTCCTAGGACAGATAGACTTATTGTATTGGACCTTAACACGATGCTTGTTAACCTCAAGAGCCACTAAATCATCTCGATGTTTCTCATCAAGATGCTCCAAGTGGACCAGATGTTCTTCAAATGCAGAAGTCTCTGGTAAAAGCTCCACAGCTAGCTTCAAAGAAGGGATTTCGCATTCAACCGGTAACGCTGACTCCACCCCATGCACAAGCTGATAGGGGGAAAACCGGTGGAAGTCTTGACCGTGGTTCTATAGGCCCATAAATTAGGATACAACATGATATGCCAATTATTCTTGCTATGTGCGATGGTTTATTGGAGAATGGACTTAAGTGATTTGTTCACTGCTTCAACCTATCCATTTGCTTGAGGATAATAAGAAGAGAAATGCTCTTGCTTATACCCTAACTTTGAATACAACTCTTCCATCATTTTCTTTTGATATTTCCTTCCATGGTCAGTGACAAGCTCCATCAGAATTCCAAACTGGGTGATAATCTGGTTAAATACGAAATGTGTGGTTGTTTCACCATTGGATTTGATAGTGGGCATAGCCTCTACCCATTTCATGAATTAATCAACGACCATAATAATATGATGGTGCCCCCTAGCCGAAGCTGGGCTACAATCCATAAAATAAACCCCCCACTTGGTGAAGGGACAGGCGGCAATAATGGGATGCAAAGGGGTCAGATGAGAACGCATATTCCATGCAAACACGTGGCAAGGGTGGCACCTCTTTGACTGCATTAACGTAATATTTAAAGATGGATGACCAAAAATAACCCACTCTCAAAAAATTTTGAGCTATCGAAAGCCCAGATAAATGACCACCACATGCCCCTCCGTGGAAATCATTACGCACGACCTCAGCCTCCTCATGAGTTAAGGAATGATGCAAAATGGAATCAAACCCATGGCGGTATAAAGTATCATCCACTATAAGGTAGTTCTTCGCTATGTGACGTAGTCTTCGATGCTCATCTCACGAGAGGTGAGTAGGAACCTTCAATGTTTGCAAATAAACAATAATATCCCCATACCAAGGGTCCATGGTTGAGATGAGAAAGATATGCTCATCAATAAGATAACCCTCATGAACCTCTTCTTCATCCAAATTTGAAAAATTGGATATAAGCTCAACAAATATTATTGATTTCTTAGACTTTGCCGAAACAAACTTGAGATCAAACTCCTACAATATCACAATCCATTTATTATAATTTCCCCCAATCATCCTTCTAGTGAGGACGAATTGAAATGGATTAATGTGAGCTACGACCAAAGTTTGGCGAAGGAGGATGTAATGCCTCAAACATTGAACCGCATGGACGGTGGCTAAGGCTATATTCTCAACATGGGTATAATGAAGTTCCGCATTAATAAGGTTTTAGATAAGATAGTATATGACATGTTCATGGAGCTCCTCATCCTCTTGAACCAAGACCATACCAACCGTCTCTTGAGACGCAGACACATAAATAAAAAATTCACAGCTATAGTCTAGTGGACTAAGCACGGGAGCCGATGCCAAGGCTTTCTTAAAAGCGTCAAAAGAATCCTGGGCTTGCTCATCCCAGTAAAAATGGGTGTCTTTCTTCAACAAATGCATGAATCCTTTAGTCAAATTGGAAAATTGACTACGAACCTTCATAAGAAGTTTGCCATACCTTGTAAACATTGAAGATGTCAAATGTTACATGGGGGAGACAATTGAAGTATTGCCTCAACTTTCAAGGGATCGACTCTAATACCCTCCTTGGACACGATGAATCCTAGTAAACGACCAACCTTCACACAAAAGATGCACTTGTGAGGATTTAACCGAATTTGATAATGACGGCATCTTTCGAAAACCAATCACAAATGATAAGGATGATGTACTCTCAACCGAAGTGAGCATCTAGATCATCCAAATACACTTCAATAATCTTTTTGAGATCATGAAAGGAAAAGATCATGGCCTGTTGAAACGTAGCTCCGACGTTTTTAAGGCCGAAGGTTATCTTTCGATATGAAAAAGTTCCCCAAGGACAAATAAATGCAGTATTATGTCAGTCCTTGAGTTTAATTTGTATCTGATTATATCTGGAAAATCCATCCATAAAATAAAAAAACCTCACTTCCTTCACACTCATCCAAAATTTGATCAATAAATTGTCTAGGGAAATTATCTTTAGGACGGGCTCGATTTAAATCATGGAAATCAGTGCATATTCAGATCGCTCCCTGCTTCTTATTTACTGAAATGGGATTTGAAACCCACTCTGTCAAGGGAACAGATAGATAAAACAAGATTTGAGCAGTTTCTCTATCTCTTCTTTAATAGTGGGTGCTTTCCTAGGATTCACGACATGCAAACGTTGTCGAACCGGTTTTGCATCTGGATAGCTTTTTATTTCGTGTTCGACAATGCGAGGGTCTATTCCCAGCATTTCCTCATATGAATAATAAAAAACATCACGAAATTCCTTGAAAAGCTTGGTATACTCTTTAATCTCATCGGGGGAACAATATACCCCAATGTAAATGTTCTCAATATTACCAGGATCACGAGAAATTTTAATAGGTATCATTGGTGATAGGTTAGCCATGTTCCCTTCAGCAATATGACTAGGAGAGCTTAATGGGACCATAGGGATACCAAATTTCTCACTTAGAATCTCCATAAATTCATCACACTTTAAACAATCAAGCTTAGGGAGGAAATACGATCTATGGTGCAACTCTCCCCAAGGTTGTTCTATCCTAGACATGGCCTCAAGAATAGCTTCATCAGACCAAAAAACATCATCAAGGTAGTCTTGAGAGTGAGATGATTCTACTACCCAAGAAGGTAGCACATGAGGGTCCTCCTCCTCTGTCTGCGAAGAGGAAGGACTAGGATCTACAACATGATCAAGATTAGCTTGATATGCCACCAATGTTGCGGGAAAGGGCATGTCTGTCTCAGCAGGTATAGAATTATCAATCGAAGTAATCGGTGAAGGAAGAATCCAAGGATCCTCCATATGAGAGGTGTGAAAAGAGACCGAATTCAACGAGGTTGAAGCCCTACCAAGACTAGACCCAATCATAATAATGGGCGCAGGACAACAAAATGTTCCCATGAGAGAAGGATACATACCCACACCCACATTCTTAGTTGTCGGTTGAGAATGATTGATAATCGGGATAGAAGCTCTCGATGATGGTTTCACACTTGGGTTTTGGAAATATTTTTGATCAATAGTAATGATCTTCCCATCTAACAGAAAACAAACCACTTGAAATAGGGAAGAGGATACAACTTGCCTATTGTACATCCAATTCCTACCCAGCAAAAGATTGTATTCAAGGGGCGCATCAACCACCTTGACCTCGATCACAACAGTATTTCCCCCCAATTGGACCTCTAGGGAAGGAAGTATACCATGTGATTGAAATGATCTTCCATCAAAAGAAGTTAACATGTTCCTAGATTTAGACAACGTGGGAGAACCTAAGCCCTTCCAACAAGCCAAAGACATCACGGAAGTGGCAGCGCCTTCATCAAGCACAATGCACATGATGGTGTTGTTTAAACACTCTATGTGAATCAGAAGAGACACATATCAAGGAAAGTGAGATTGGATTACATGAGTTTCAAATTTGATCATGGAAGGAGAGCTATCATCACCAACCCCAAGAGAAAACAACAAGGCCTTTCTCTGAGAAGGAAAATTCTGAAGTATCTCTAATGTGGACATCGCACAAGGAGTCTGGCCCAAATACTCTAAAATTGAATAGTTCTGGGAATCTCTAGAATTAGGATTGTGCCCTGATAGCTTCAAGACTCCTTTTGGAATGCGAGATAGAACTTCAGGCTTATTCATAGGATTTTCAATTTGCAAAGAGATCTCAGGTGGAGCAGGTTCTTTGCCAAGGTCTGGTTGTGACAAACCATATTCTTTCACACACATCACAACACTAGTATCTTTCACCATGTTGATGCAACAATGACCACTAGTGGCATTCGACAGGTTTTGAGTTCCACTAGATGCATAGCCAGGATCCACGGTCCTCGAGTTCATATTTTGATTATTTGGTAAAGGATTTGTAAACACAGTTGGGCCCTATGCTATGAACTTTGAGCCATCTTCCATACAAGGGCACAAGTGAGAGAGGTGATTGTAGTGGGAATTTATCCTCACTATAGGAGCAAGAATGGCTCCCTTGTGCCTATAGGGCACAAGGGTAGGTTCCTACTCTTAGAAAATAGGAAAAAACGAAAGGGAAAATAGATTAAATAGAGCAGCGAATTAAACTAAGATAATCTAAACAAGAATAAGCAAATGGAAGCTATTGTAAACTAGATCTAAGAGCTAATAACAGAAAATAAATGGAGAGATGAAGCCCTTGTAAACCACTCTGCAGAAAATGGGTTAGGGTTCCACCTCCTTGAAACCTGTAAACAACCTAAACTACTACAATGGAAAACCTACAAATAATATCAATGAAAAAACCTGAAAATAGAAATGAGGGTTAGAAATCAAAACAAATAAACAACCATGAAAAGAAATTATACCTCACTTAGGTGGAAATGGGCCACCATGCCCTAGCTCATGGGAGCACCTCTCTCTTGGTTGGGAAGCAATGGCTTGATAAGATGGAGATGGAGGAGAGGGAGAGTGGGTGGTTTGAGAGGAAAAGGTCTCAAAGCATCCACGGGCAACATAACAATAGGTAAGTGAGGAGTGTTTTGAGAGTGACTCCCCACCCTCCTTTTATAGTTTTTCCAAGGGATTTTAGGGTTTTAAGCCCTTGGTTAGGGATTTAGCCCCTTTTTTGGGCCTTTAGCCCCTTCCGGCCTAACTTTAGCCCCTTTTAGGGTTTTAGCCCCTTTTTTAGGGCTTTAGCTCCTAAGGGGATATTTTGGGCTCCTTTTTGGGGTTTTTAGCCCTTTTCTTCATCCTTGGGCTCTTTGGGAGGTGTGGGGGTCAAATGGAAGGTCTTATGGAGTGAAATGAGTGTTGTGAGATGGAGTCCTTGGGTGGTGTAGGCCATAGGGAGCTATGTGGGGGATTTTTGGGTTAATAGATTGCCCCCTGATGTGTGAGGGTAGGAGCTCAACATATGGGTGATGGACATCATAGGATTTGCTGTAGAGAGGTGGTGCTTCCAAGGCTAGGGCATGGTGGCTTTTGGTTTTTGTATTAATTTGGTTCCCATCAATGGGTGAGATACAATAAATGTGTGACATGTATATGGACGAGGTGTACATTCCCATGCTCGTGACAATGTCAAAAGAATCATCTTATCTATGCTCTAAAATACAAGAGCCGATCATATACAATTGATGTTACAATGATGGTTGCCTCTCATTTGAGGCTGAATACAATACTGATATGGTACATTGGACCCATGGCATTCTCATGGAATGCTACATCTTCATGACTAACAGTCTGCTGGATCTGGTACATAGCTGTGTGGACTCCCTGATTGAGAGTCAGAGTCTCTGTGGTACAAGTATGCTACATCAATCATAAAGGTATATCGAAGCACTCCTGGGGCTTCAGATGATTGTCTCCAACGCAACCTGAAAATCACAAGAGACATAACCTGTTTAGGTCCCTCAAGTGGACTCACCAATATGATAGAGTCGGGTGACATCCGAGGTCTTCGACCAAGTACTGTGTGGAACAAACCCTGTATGAATATCAATGATGTGATGATGGATTTGAAGTCGAGCACGTGAGAAACAACCATCTCGAGAGGCACTAAGGACTCCTCTCAAGTGGTCCAAGGAACTCATCAATGATGTTAATGAAACCAAGGTACAGGGACCTATGGGTCTATTCTCTAGAATATGTGTGTTGGCATCGACAGAGGGGGACCTGCCCCTAGTCAAGGCAATGATGTTTCCTTGACTAGGAGCATGAGGGATCACCAAAAGATGTGAAGCAATCTGCGGATTGACTCACTGAATTGTGGGGGGGGAGGGAAGGGAAAAAACTGAACAGGGGCAAGGGGGGAGTGGGAGACTCAAACTTCATTTGTTCAAAGTATGATGGCAGGGCGAACTAGGCAGCAAATGAAACTTAACTCATGGGAATGGGATCATAGCTGTAATACCGAGAATGTCGCTGCAAATGAGAAATACTTGGAGGTGGAGGACACTTTTGATACTGATGGGATCCAAGGAAGACACATTGCAGAGTACTCTGAACCAAGGCGACCCAATGTGGGGATGCTGCCAAACTGTTCTCTGTGGGCTGGGGTCTAGGGACACCATTGTGGTACGATCTCGTGGATTTTTAGCAAGCCCAAGAAGGTAAATGCTTGTTGGTGCTTTCAATTTTAGAGAGTCTAAAAGCATGAAGAAGACTCTAGTGGGGGATCTTTTTTGTTGGTAGTCTCTTGTGTCTAAAAAAGGATTAAAGTATACATAGGAGAGCTCGCTCGTCCTGGACGAGATGAGAGACTTCTTTACTGTTGGTAGTCCAATCAGGTCGAAAAAGGTTAAACCTATACTGACTGGATGGTCATTCAAATAATTTTACGATCATGAATGAAACCAAGTTTTCTCAACGATATTTTCTTGTTGAGATGGCTGGAAAAGAGCTTAACAACAACCGGTGGTGAGCTTTTTCATAAAGTGCAGCCCCTTTGCCCGAGAAAGCATAAAAGTATGCAGAGGGGAATGATCTTGGCTTGAGTGTGCCAAGGAGGTCCTTTTCATGAGGTGGTCTACATGGTTTGCAAAAGGAGGTAAATGCGACAATGTAGATGCCCTTTCCTATACTTTAGCGAGCGGGAAAGGAAGTAACTGTGCTCAGCGATATTTTCATTGTTTTAAGGATTCATAAAAGAGCTTAAATGAAACTCCAATGTGGTCAACCGACTGCGATGGCATGAGAGGTGCTGCATGTCAGGACGGTGGACAAAGCTCCACAGGTCATCCATGCAGTATGGAAGAAGCAGAATGCTCTCAAACATACCAATACATGCGTGGGATAGATCGCAGCAGTGGCCTGCAAGACAGTGCGGCAAAGGCACACAAACCGAGGTGGCTCTCAGACAGAGGTCAGGAGAGCATGTGTTTTTGTTGTAGTGGATGGACTTGACTACATGCAATGTAAGTACAAGTCCGGAGGCATTTATATGCCAAATACGTGCAAGAAAAGAAATTGTTTTGTGGAAAGTGGTCCAGAGGTTCGCGTAAGGTGTGGTGAATGGAAAAGACAACTATGTGTTAAAAATACAAAATAAAAGCTGTAATTATAGTCCTTGATGGGCAGTGGCCTGAGGACACTTCTATCTCAAATACATGGAAGAAAAACAAAGGGTTTTGTGGATGATGGTCCAGATGTCCGTGTAAGGTGCAGTGAAAAAGAAAATTATAAATACAAAAATAAAAGTATAGTACAATCCTTAACGGGCATTGGCCCGATCGCTTGCATGAGTAGCGGTTGGGCGGTGTGATACGAGTATTGGTCCATAGACACTTGCATCGTCATGTCATGGCTCGTGAATCGAGGTGACTTGTGGGAAATGGTCCCGAAATTGACTAATTAAAGATGAGACAATGGTCTCATAAAGAGATATAAATTTGATCCCAGAGGTGTGAGAGGTGTCTCGAACAGGTTTCGGGTGACTTTTGACTAGCAACTGATGGTGCTACCTTTGATTTTTGCCAAAAAATGTTGAAAAACAAGAAAAAATAAAATGAAGTGACTCATTGGTGATGTTAAGCGTAAAATTTCTTGAGGTAGAGCCCATTGTGGGGGTTCTCCAAGAGTTTTCATTAGAGTCAATGAGGGTGTATGCCCCTTTTCCAAGGCAACGGTGGACGACATATGGGCCATACCACATTGATTCGAACTTGCCTTTGCCCAATTTATCATTGGGGTGGTCATAGACTTGAACCATATAACCTTCGCTGAAGGTGCGAGGGTGGACATGGTAGTCATATTGGATCTTTGATCGTATTTTTGCTGCTTCGATGGCTTGGAGGGAAGCTCGATGGTCTTCTATGGTTTGCTCGAGTTGGACGAGCTGTTATTCTAAAGGTGAAGTATCAGGAAGGAGTTCCACCATGAGGCGGAGAGATGGGATTTGGCACTCTACATGGAGCACTAATTCAATGCCATGTACTAGGCATAAAGGGGTGAAACCGGTTGCGGTTTTTGTGGATGTGCGATAAGCCCATAGGGCAGAGAATAGCATGTGATGCCAGTTAGTTTTGTGATTTCCTACCATCCATTAGAGCATTGTTTTGATGATTTTGTTGACTGCTTCAACTTGGCCATTACCTTGAGGGTAGTAGGAAGAGTAGTACTAGTGTTCGAATTTCAACATGGTTGATAATTTAGCCCATACGGCATCTTGGAAGTGTGCCCCATGATTTGAGACTAATTGTTTGGGGACACCAAACCGTGTAATAACATGGTTGAAGAAGAAACGTGCTGTGGTTTCAGCTTTGCATTTGAATGTGGGCATGTCTTCAGCCCACTTGGTGAAGTAATTGAATGCCATGATAATGTACTTATGGCCATTAGCCGAAACGGGGTTGATGGTCATGAAGTCGATTGCCCATTTGCAAAAGGGCTCGACTGTGATTATGGGATGTAACAGTGCGGGGGGGGGGTTCTTGCCTTTGGGGCAAAAAGCTGATAGTTGCAGCAATGTTTGACTGCTTTTATGAAATTAGAGAAGATGGAGGGCCAGAAATAGCCGATGCATAGAATATTTTGGGCGGTTGCTAGGCTTGAAAGGTGACCACCACAGACTCCTCTATGACTATCATTGAGGATGGTCTCGGCCTTGTCACAGGTGAGGCAACAGTGTAGGATAGTATCAATTCCTCGACGATACAGAACATCTCCAATCAGTAAGTGGTGAATGGCTTGATGTCGGATGCATCGCCTATCCTCCTGGTTGAAGTGCGCTGGGAAATTTTGCATTCATAAATAGAGAAGCATGTCCCCATACCATGGGTCGTTAGTAGATATGAGGAATAGGAAATCATCAAGGAGATCATCCTTGGGGGCTGATGATGTAGTTAATGGGGGCAGATCAGTCATGAGTGTGGCCAGTGTAAGTGCCTTTGTGCTTTTGGGAGACACACATTCTAGGTCAAAATCTTGGAGGATGACTACTCTCTTGGCTTCTCAACCTTGTAGAAGGCAGCAGCTTAAGAGGTACCACATTGGGTTTGAATCAGCCACTACATGAGTATGGTTGGAAATGATGTAGTGGCACAATTTTTGAGCCAAGAATACGACGGCGAGGGCCAATTTCTCCTCGGGTGAGCATCGTAATGGGGGCCCTGTTAGCTTCTGACTAATGTAGTAAACCATGTTCTCATGGAGAGCATCATCTTCTTGGACCAAGACTCCAGCAATGGCATTTTTTGAGGCCGACACATAAAGGATGAAGTCTCGAGTGAAATCTGGTGGTGAGAGTAATGGTGTAGAAACCAGGGCTTGTTTGAGTGCCTCAAACGATTCTTGTGCTTGCTAATCCCAAACAAAGGGGATTTTTGTGTGGAGCAAGAGGATGAATCCATAGGATTTTGTTGCATACTCTGGCACAAAGCGACGAAGGAAGTTGTCCTTTCCTTGTAGGCTTTGTAGTTGGTGCCGACTTCTTGGGGGAGGAAGATCAAGGATGGCCTGAAATTTGAGGGGATCTACCATTATCCCTTTGTGGGAGATGATAAATCTGAGTAAACGGCCTGCTAGGACACAGAAAACACACTTGAGGGGGTTCAGACAGATGTTGTACTTGCAGCAACGTAAAAAGACTTTCCATAAGTCATCTATATGTTGTGCTTGTTTTCGTGATCGGGCGGTGAGATCGTCCAAGTAAACCAAGATGATGTGAACTGAATCATGGAAAAATATCTCATGGCACATTGGACAGTGGCTCGAGCATTTTTTAGGCCAAAGGGCATGACACGGTAGGCGAATGTGCCCCATGGGGTTGTGAATGCCATCTTGTAATGGTCTTCTTTCCGGATTTGGAATTGGTTATATCCAGAAAATCCATCCATGAAGGAGAAGGAATTAGAGGAAATTTCAACTCAAAATGGGCCTCTTAAAATGAATTAATAAAATAATAGTTAAAATAATAAAATAATATTTATTAATTTTGGAGGAAGAAAAGAAAAAACTACTTTTTTGTTTGTATTTTTGACATATCTCCCCATGTTTTTACTCAAATTTCGATCGGGAGAGCTCATTGGATGCGGAATTAAATTCCGCATCCAACGAGTACCCACTCGGCATACTTTTGATGGACCCTGCTACCCCAAAAACAAGAAATACTTAAAAAAACGGAATGATGATGTGATCATTTCATTTTTTCAGGTATTTCTTGTTTTTGGGGTAGCGGGGTCCGTCAAAGTATGCCGAGTGGGTACTTGTTGGATGCGGAATTTAATTCCGCATCCAACGAGCTCTCCCGATCGAAATTTGAGTAAAAACACGGGGAGATATGTCAAAAATACAAACAAAAAAAGTAATTTTTTTTATGATACCTATCCCCAAATTTATATTAAAAAAGTGTTTAAGACCTATACGGTATTTCAAATTTAAAGCAATTTCATTGGCTAACACATGATGACATGGAATTTGAATAAAAGTTAAAAGGCCCATTTTGAGTTGAAATATCCTCTAATGCCTCATGTCCGGTGCATGCATCAATGATCTGGTCGATGAACGGTGTGGGGAAGTTGTCTTTGGGACATGCCACATTAAGGTCACGGAAGTCTATGCAGACATGAATGGTACCCTGTTTTTTATTCATGGGAATAGGATTAGAAACCCAAGTGGTGTATGCAATTGGATAAATGAAGTCAGTTGTGCGCAACTTCTCTATCTTGGCTTTCACCGCAGTCACTTTGGATGGATGGATGGGCTGTTGCTTCTGAGGGATGGGTGCCACATCAAGCCATGTGTCGATGTGGTGCTCCATGATGGATGGATCTAAGCTGGGAATTTCAGTGTATGACCAGGCGAAGATGTCGCAGAATTCTTGGAAGAGAGTGGTGTAGGCATTGACCTCTTCCGAGGAGCGAGATGCCCACAGCATGATTTCTTCAACGATATCAAAGTTGGTTGAGATGTCGATTTTAAAGGTTGGTGAAATGTTCTCCATGTTCCCTTCTTCAAAGGCATCGGGTGCTGGGATTGGGTTCTTGAACTAGTCAACCTTCCCATGGATGAAATCTTTGGTCTCCATAGAAAACTAGTTGAACTGTGACACAAGCTCTTCTGGGAGGAAGAACGAGCGATGGTGCATGTCGTCCCATGGGTATTCTGGGGCGGTTAGAGCTTCAAGTATCTCTTCATCGTTGTTGAAGAAATGAAGTGAAATATCTGATGGACCGTCGTTAGAGATTGGGATGAGCTGGTTGGGGGAACTAGAAATCATGTAAATGGACATAGTGTCAGATGAAGGAGGTGGTGGGTGAACTTATTCGATCAAGGTGATATTAGACTCAAGGGAATGGTGATGGAGGTTAGCAAGAGCCATTCAAAATTTAGGCAAGTCTTGGCAATGGTGGGAGTAATGTCCATACAAGTCGCAAAGGGCACAAGCATGGTTTGTCCTCAATTCCTTGTTCTTGACTACTAGTGCGATTGGGAGTTCAACCACGGGGATGTTTTCGTTCATATCCATGGCATCCAGATGCACACAGATCACTGGGATTTCAGGGAAATTCTGAGTAGGATGGCCCTATTGTTCGTAGACGGCTCATGGTTCTACGGTGGCTTTGGTGTTCTTACAACTAGCCCTTTTGGGTTGGGGAAGTGCAGGTGCGGGTGCGACGGTTAGCTTATGCGGACCGACTGGGGGGTGGGAATCAACCACAATAGGTTGCACCAGAGTTAACACAACCTAGGGCATTTCTAGTTGAGCTAGTGGATCTAGATACCACACCGGGATCCCCAACGTAAAGTTGGGTAGGCTTAAGGTGGCCATGACCGGCTTGCTCATGACACTAGGTGGGGGAAAGAGGAAGGGAATTGTGTGGACTGGAGATGAGCCCACATGACTCCCAGCTGGTTGCATGTGGGGGTGAGGTTGTGGTTGCGGCTGCACGTAATGCTACTGCTACTGGTGTTGTTGCGGCTGCAAACGATGTTGTGGTTGTGGTTAGGGTTGCGATTGCGGCTATTGTTTGGGTGCAGCGATGCTTGATGAGACCATGCACATGTCCGTAGTTTTCTTTTGTGTCGGTAGTGGTGACAACGGGAAAGGAGCCATCATGGTGGGATCGGTAAACAACCCATGGCCCACATTTAATGGTGGGGAGGCTGGTATGTTTTCAACCACAGTGTTGGTTACAGGGATGACGTTAGCGTGTGTGGTCGCCCCTTGTGGCTCAATGGCGGTGATGGTAGGGATAATGTTGGCAGGAATTGTTAACCCTTGCGGATCATGGTAGGTGAGCTGGTCAAATGTCACAATCTTCCCTTTATGGGGGAACATCATGAGGTGGAAGACAGTTGACGTTACGGCTCGCATGGCATACATGTAACTCCTCCCAAGAAGGAGGTTGTAGTCCAGTTGAGTGTTGACGACTTCAATGTCGATTAGGACTGTCTTCCTGGCTAACGTGATGGGGACATGGGGGAGGATTCCTTGGGATTTAGTGGGATGTCCATCATAAGCCCACAGAGTCATGGAGGATGGTTACAGAATTGGTGATCCAAGCTTCTGCCAAACCAAGGTAGACATGACGCACATGGATGCCCCCTCATCCACTATGCATCGGTGCACAACCAAGTTTTGGATGGACACCAGGATTTGGAAGTCGACAGTGGAGGGCATGTGTGACTCTCCATTCTCTGTGTCAAATGTGATTAACTTAGAGTTGGAGGGGTCTAATGCCCCTAGAGTGGCTAGTAGGGCTTTCCACTACGTTGGGCATGTTTTAAGTACCTCAAGAGTGGACATGACAGTTGGCGTTTGGGTGAAATCATCCACAATGTTATAGCTGACTGCAGCTCTAGCTATGGCATTATTGGCGATTCTGCATATGGGGGGGCATGGGAATGGGGGTGACTGGAGAGGTAGGTTGGTTGTCTTAGACGTGGATGATGTTGATGAGTTGGCAGGTTAGGTGGTAGTACCGTATTGATTTCATCTAGTCTGTAAGTTGACCTCTTCAGTGGTAATGGCTAGCAGGTGGTGAACACCTGTTTTGGCCATGGGCAGTGCCCCGGAGCATTGGGATTGGCCTGGGGAGGGAGAGCGATTTCCACCAATCCTTGGACTGGTAGTGGGTTTTGAAGCACCATGGGAGGAGGTCCTTGTGGTTCCTGGTTGGGTTATGCTTGATTAGGAGTATTGGTGGCCCATTGGGCCTCATTTTGAATGGCCTGCTTAGCGCAAGCCATGAGGGGACACTTAAATGTGTAATGCCCATAAACATCATAGAGTGTACAAGGTTGGTTTGTTTGCAACGGTGCGTTGCGTCTTGGTGCATTCTGTCATGGGGAGTTTTGGGCTGTCAGGTTAGCCGTGACATTATTGGAAGGGTTTGGTTGTTGACCCCCTCCCTGCGGTTGGTTATTGCCTTGGTTGCGGGGCCAGTTGTTTCTAGCTTTCCCTTGTTGATTGTTGGGGGTCGGCTGGTTGGGACGGTTTTGTTATGCGAACACTTGTCCCAATGGAGTGGGTGGATCGAGAGATGGGGCTTGAACTTATTGCAATGGTGGTGCATAGTATATTTGTAGGGGTAGTGGTGCCACAAATGTGGGAATTTTCCCCACATACCATTTTGTTGGCCAAGCCATGGCCTGAGCCTGCTGCGGTGGCATAGGTTGTGCATAAGAGGTTGTTGCTCTGGACTGGGACATCATTCTAGCATAGTTCGAAGCTTGGTTTTGGTAAGCAACATTAGCAATGTTGCTTGGTTGCGGTACAACGACAGGTGGTGTCGGTCAAGGCTATGATTGTTGGGAAACTGACCCTATGATGCCATCTGTAGCATGGGATTCCCCCAGTGCGTCGCGGTAGGAGGTACTCGAACGGGGAGCATCTGGAATGACAGTGTACAAGTATCCAGACTGAGAGTAGATCAATTCAAATTGTTGGGCCTTTAGTATGGCCTCTTCTTGAGATTAGGTATGTTCAGATGCGACGTCCTTTGCGATGGGTGGGAGCAAATTATTAAGGAACCAATCCAAGAAGATCTTGTCGTCTAGTTGGATTTTGCATAAGCTATGGTGTCGCCGCCAATCATGGATATGGTCAGTTATGTGAGTGGAGATGTTTTGGCGACATGATAACAGGATCTCCACCCCCTCATCATATCTGACAGGGAGTTGGAAATACTGTAGGAACATGAAGGCTAGGGAGTTGAAGTCGGGGTACTTGGCTTGTGGCAGTTCAATGTACCATTTGTTCGTGGCACCTGTAAGGGTGCATTGGAATAGCCTCAGCCTGATGGAGTCGTCTACGATGTTGTTAGATGAGCACCATAGATGGAATGTCATTATGTGATTTTGGGGACATTCCCCGGCTTTTCCTTCAAACTTTGGGATGTCTGATGGCAACTTAGTTGGCATGGGTGGCCAGAAAGCTTGGTGGTAGATGGGGTCATTCGTTAATATAGCCAAGTCAGGAAAGTTTAGACGAGCCATGCAGGGAAAATTTGACCCCAAGTTGATGTGGAATGGGGCCGCAATGGGGGTGGGGTTTGCAGGTGCATAATGCATCTGCATGGCTGGGGGTGCTTGTGGTGGCACCATGGTGGATGGGCCAATGCCCCCAAGTGTTGTGGGTGGGATGGAATGGGTAGCGAGGGCATTGCCCCCATGTATGGCGGTAGGGGAAATGTGGGTGGTCGGTGCACTACCCCCCTATGTGGCAGGGGGGACAATATGTGTGGAGCGGCCACTACCCACATGTGTTACCACTAGGCCAGCTTGGCTGGTCACTATTGGTGGTGGAAATTGGCTAATGACAGTATGCATGACTGTGCTTGGACCACTTGCCAAGTTGTGGGTGACAGGTTATGATATGGACATGGGTCCACTTGCTAAGGTTAGGCCAAAAAATGGATTCGGGTTTGCAGTAGCCATGGGGCTTGATGGTGTGGTGTGGAGGTTTGGTTTAGACTGATATGGGTCTGAATCAGAATTAGAGGCTGTGTGGCCCTCTGACGGTGTGGGAGATCACTGAGAGCAACTTCAAAGGTGTCGATCAAGTGTTCCAAATGGTGGTGGTTTGCCTCTTAGGTGTGAGGAAGACCATGGAGGATCAATTGTGTTCACTTTTGTGTATGAAACTGGTGGGTATGAGATTTGGACCCCGGTTTCAATGGCTTCCTATTGGCTGAAGGTGGTCTCTCGACCACCAAGACTGCCAGAAGACAATGCTTGGCTTGTTCCTCACGGGTGCTTCTACTCAATCGGAAGGGGTCGTTGCCCATTTTACTTGGCAATTCCTCTTAGCGGCCAACTAATTTTGGGTTTTTGTGGTACTCCTCACAATGATTTTTTGGGCAAAGCCCAAGTACTTTCCACAGTTGAAGCAATCAGGGCCTTATGTCCTCAAAGACTGCAGAATTGATTGAACTTAGTGTAAATTTGGTAAATTTTAAGGCTTACTCAGCGTCATGAACTGAGTTGGGTTAATTATTTGGCATGGTGTGTTGGTTTGCTTATTTGTTCTAGTATTTGGTTTGCAATATGGTTTATGAATTCACAGTAGAGCTCATATCATGGTTTTGTATGCAAACATAAATAGAAATTTGTAAGCAAGTATGGTGATTAACCCTGAATTTTTGGCCTAACTAAATGTCTACCTCTCAATGACATTCTTCTTCAACTAAGAGAAGGTGTTGGGCTCTCAACACAATGGGACTAAGCCCATCCGTAGATCCTCAGGTCACCTCCCAAGTGCTAGGTTGGTCAATAGGAAGGACACTTAGCGCCACGAGAAGCCCTCCTTCTCTACCCCCTCTACCTTCTAGGTCACCTGGTTTAAGTGGTTTGGGAAAAATACCATGGAGTGCCTAGATCTATACGAGCTTATCCTTCGTCGTATCCCAGAATACCCCGGAGGGTGATGACTGGGTAGAGGAGGAAGGGGGCAGCAACATGGTTATTTTTAAGTTACTTTTAGTTAGACTAGTTCATTTTATTAAGCCTTAATGATTGATTTAACATATACACATTGTTCATGGATTGATTTGCAGAAAATAAAAACTGGAATTGAAAGAGACCTATAATGGTGGAGAGAGGCGGCTGGGCCGCACTAACAGTCCTATGAAACTGAAAATTACTATTAATTAAACTTAAATACAACTTCTATGTGACAGGCCGCACATTTTTGACCAAATCCAGTGAGGGGGGCGCGATATTTTTCCAGAAATGAGCAAGGGGGTCACACAAAATGCGAAAACAGCCGCAACTTGAGATTTTGGGCTGAATTTGCACCTATCTGAGGATTAATTGCACCCTAAGCGCACTTATTGGTCAATTAAGAGCGCCCCAGTCTCACCTTTTCACCTGATAAGAGCGCCCTGCTTCGGAAAGGGGTTTTTGGGTGATGCAGGGTCAGATCTGGCCGACAGTAACTAGTACTGGGGTCAGTTTGACTCGACTTGGCCTAGAAGAGGCTTCGGCACTAACTAAAACAGGAAATAAAGCAGATTTAAATAGATCTAACCTAAGATTTATGAAAACTAGGGTAAAATGGAAAAAACTTGAAAACTTGAAAATTTTGGCCTAGGGATCCTGTGGGATCGACCCAGTGGAGTCGCCAAAGTTGTAGTGAGAATTTATCCTCACTACAGGAGTAGGAATGGCTCCCTTGTGCCTATAGGGCACAAAGGTAGGTTCCTACTCTTAGAAAACAGGAGAAAAAAAAAGGGAAAATAGCTTAAATAGAGCAACGAATTAAACTAAGCTAATCTAAACAAGAATAATAAAATGGAAGCTACTATAAACTAGATCTAAGAGCTAATAACAGAAAATAAATGGAGAGATGAAGCCCTTGTAAACCCCTCTATAGAAAATGGGTTTGGGTTTTGCCTCCTTGAAACCTGCAAACAACCTAAGCTACTACAATGGCAAACCTGCAAATAATATCAATGAAAAAACCTACAAATAGAAATGAGGGTTAGAAAGCAAAACAAATAAACAACCATGAAAAGAAATTATACCTCACTTAGGTGGAAATGGGCCACCATGCCCTAGCTCATGGGAGCACCTCTCTCTTGGTTGGGAAGCAATGGCTTGATAAGATGGAGAGGGAGGAGAGGGAGAGTGGGTGGTTTGAGAGGAAAAGGTTTCAAAGCATCCACGGGAAACATAACAATAGGCAAGTGAGGAGTGTTTTGAGAGTGACCCCCCACCCTCCTTTTATAGTTTTTCCAAGGGATTTTAGGGTTTTAAGCCCTTGGTTAGGGCTTTAGCACCTTTTTTGGGCCTTTAGCCCCTTCCACCCTAACTTTAGCCCCTTTTAGGGTTTTAACCCCTTTTTGAGGGCTTTAGCTCCTAGGATGCTATTTTGGGCTCCTTTTTGGGGTTTTTAGCCCTTTTCTTCATCCTTGGGCTCTTTTGGAGGTGTGGGGGTCAAATGGAACGTCTTATGGAGTGAAATGAGTGTTGTGAGATGGTGTCCTTGGGTGGTGTAGGCCATAGAGAGCTATGTGGGGGGGGGGGGGGGGGGGGGTTTGGTTAACAGTGATCATCCCCGCACAACTCGCAAGGAAATTTTACCTTCCGCTTAGACTTCTTGTCCCCCCTAGCATTATATTGTTTTTATTCTTTTCATTAGTCTCATTATTATTTTTATTCCCACCCTTTTTATTATTTTTTCCTTTCTTTTTCTTCCTTCTAGGTTGTTGGTTACCTTTCGGGTTTGACGATTGCATGGAAAATACATCTTCCAACTGGGTAGGAAGGGACAAAGCTGTAGATTTCCCCGATGCATATTGTTTAAGAGATAATTGGCTCACTTGTTTCGTAACCGAATCCGCAGGTTTGGTACTTGCGGAGCCAACAATACCATCGGCATGTGGCCCAAGTCTGAACTTGGGGTCGAAATTGGAACATGGAGCATTCAGTATGATCTCATAAAGGAGCCCAAACTCAGCATAAATCAAGTCCAACTGCTAGGCCCTAAAAATAGCTTAGTCCTCCTTTTTCACTTCGGATGTGGAAACATCCTTCGTGATATAGGGTAATAACGACTTGAGAAACCACTCTAGAAGAAACTCTGGTGGTATAAAGGCTTTAATCATCCTCTTCCATCTATGCAACTCTTAAATATGATCCAAAATATGGGTGGCTTTGTCTTGTCGAAATGTTGACAAGAGTTCGGTACTGGCATCATAACGCACGGGTAGCTAAAAGTGGTTAAGAAAATTCATAGCAAGGCCATGAAATGAATAATATGTCCCACTAGGTAAATCTATATACCATTTCATGGCAGGACCCATGAGGATGCATTGAAATAGCCTCAAACAAACAGAATCATCGTTCAAGGAGTTTGAAGAGCACCAAAGATGGAAGGTCATAACGTGCTCACCGGTATCTTCACTAGACTTACCTTCGAATTTTGGGATATCCGAAGGAGTTTGGTAGGAACTAACGGCCATGCTGGGTTATGAGATACAATATCGTTCGTCAATCTCGACAGATCGGGTAGATTCAAAGTCACAAGAAAAGGGATCCTAGGTTGAGCCGCTCGGTTCCATGCTCTTTAATAGGACTAATTCGCATAAGGTTGAATGCTATATACACCATGTCCTTAGCCAGTGGGATAATAACCTCCTCCCATTTGACCCATATAATGTTGCATGTAAGGATTTTGATTTGGAGTACCTTGATGCTAGGGTGCTACAAATCCATAATTAGGTTATTGATACTCGGGTTGATACCTGGACCCATAAGGTTTATAGGTTTGTCTGTAAGATGTTCCATAAGAAGGTCCATAAGAGGTTCCATAAACTGGATTGTGAGATGGTCCATGGGAAGGTCCATAATATGGTCCATGAGAAGACACATGTCCTACTGACATAGAAGGAGGCACATGGACCTATGACACTACGGTGTTAGCAGAAGTAGAACGAACATGGCTAGTAGTAGAACTCCAGCCAGAAGGCCCACTAGATTTAGGAGGAGGATGCATGGTCAAAAAATCATTTCAAGGGATTGGTGCTAAAGACAATGGAATATGTGATGAAATATAACTCGTGCTCCCAATATTCACATGTATAGGTTCTCATCCCCGAATAGGAACACTAGTGTTAAGTCTAGGATGTGTGTGTGAAGGAACCTCCACTGCAGGGATGGAATGTGTAATGTGACTAGAATGACCAAACCTCTCCTCTTGGAAGGAATGGAAGTGCCCGGGTGCAGCACCAAGGTCGACTCCCGATCCGTCATGAGGTGTCAGACTGGTGTCAGGAATATCAAGCATGCCATACCTAATAGTGATAGTGTTAGTGGATGCATGGTGAGTCTCATCGCCCGGAAGCCGATACCGACGATTAGGGTGTGTGGAATTTGTGAATCGTGAAAAATATTCATGTGACGGTCCATCCGAATTATGACCTAACCCTACCAGAGTCCCATATGTGCTCGAAGGTTCATATTCCCATACATGAGCAAGATCAAGGATCTCTGGAATATTAGGCTCATTATCACCCATAGTGTGTGAATCAAAGTGAGAAAGAGTCTTCCTGGACTATTTGGTTCTCTCTCCCAAAGGAGGAGGAGACGTGGAAGGTGAAAGTCTTGCTAAACGACGAGAACGGAGAGGTGTCATACCCAAATCCAAAATGACTCAATAAAAATAAAATACTCGATCTAGCATGCACAAAGCACACACCTAATAAAATATAAATCCAAATATCAAGCAAACCAATGGTAGGATAAGTGAGCTCCCGAATGAAGCAGGTATGCCTCACCCAGGATAGGAGAGGCTTGAGACTCCCATACCCAACAAGAGGAGGTTTGTAACCAATTATAGTGGACCTTAGCTTCAATGCATATAGAGATTGTGCTGTCCGACCCCTACTTGGTCAAGACACCTTCAGAATAACCTCTGTAAATACCCCCTATATAACCTAGGTAAGGAAACTAAGGTCACCTTAATATAACCAATTTTCAGGCGAACAGTCGCAAGAGAAATCGATCATATGGGCAGAGTGGCAAATCCTGAAGCCTGAAAGCACAACAAGTACCCCAAGGGTACACCAATCAATACCTCAAAGGCCCCCAGATATGAAAACAATCCTGGAAATATCGCTGGTGCTCACAGAAAATGACCAGGGGTCATCCTAATCATAATCGCATGCACTGCCTCATGCCTAACTCCCATGTAAGAGGAGAATATTGAGAAACACTAATTATATCAAGGGTTTCACACTCTCACCTAGACAGACACCTACCTATTTTTTTTAGTGGTCTTGGAGAATTGACTCACAATGAACTATTCCAAGACCCTAAAACCTATTCTTGTTGATGCACCTGTTGAGGCCTGGAAAATCGCAGGCGGCAATAGTAAGGGATTCTCCCCAATCAACGTTCCCAACTAGCCCATTGACTGTTTGGAATAGGGAATCCATCCGGTTTGCGGTCCGGCTACCGTAGGTCAAGAAACAAAAATTAAAGGGGTTACCGGTTGCGGCCCGGCCCACCGATTTTTTGTATTTTGACTTATAGGAATGATATGCAAGTGCCTAACTAAATGCAGGGTGGTCAAAATGCAGGGAGCGCTCACAAAGTGATGCGCAGGTTCTTACCTCTCGTCTTACTCACAAGCATTCAACCGGATACAAAAAAAAAATCGAACTATCTACACTATCCCTAGGGAGCATGGTTGTCATTTTGGCTGAGCAACACATTATCACATACAGTAAGAATAATCACAGATAGCTGATACTTCTCCTAAAGCACATGAATGTTTACAAATATTCAAATAACTAGATAGCTGATCATTCTATAACAACATTTATTGCTCTTAGTGAAAATATGTCCCAGAAAACTACTGAAGAACATTTAACAAGAACTTAGGTTCAAAACATCAAATATTCTTACAGCAGATGGATTATAGCTGAAAATGAAATAGTTCCTCTTCAACATTATTCATCGATTTGCATTGGTACATTTCACTTCTTTACTCTTTCCAGCAGACAAAATTTGCAGTTCACTTAGCAAAACGAAGTAGTTCCTCTTACGAGCCAACAATTACAAAATTTTCTCCGGGAAAAAGCCCTTTCCCAGTCCTACTTCTCTATATTTAAACTAGAACTGCTGCCCCTTGAGCTGCCTTCCCGCGTGTGGCTTTTCAGCATCCTTGACGATTCATCTTCTTCCTTGACTGTTGCGTTTTCCCAATCATTTCATAGGCGTTTATCTTCTGAACAGTAATTGATGGATCTGCCTCGTCGGTGGCTCTGTCGTTTGTTTGTTTTGTCCTTTTCCTCGCTCCCGATTGCTTTAGCGATCTATGGGAGTCCTCCTACAAACAACTTCGGTGCATTATCCATTTCACTGAAAACTTAAACACTCAAACTTTCCAACCCAAATGATAGATCCACAAGGGGACGGCCTGGTTTGTCCGAGCGAGTACTTACTTAGGCTTAAGGCGGCAAACTGTAAATTGGCGGTCGGCCAACTTCTGCATTGGGCAGGACAAGACCTCAAGCGCCGCAACGGTGGAGGAGCACAAGAACCTGATGATCGAGGACACGGGCGAACAAAGGAGGAGATCGGGTGTCGGGAAAAAAAGCGCTTCGGGAACCAGGAAGGGTGTCACAGCCGCAATGGCGGATGACACTAAGGTCGGAGACAGGCGACGAGCTGAAAGAAAAAGTTCGGGCGGGGAGGACAAGGTCGGACGTCGGATGAAACTTGAAACGGAGGCCAACTTCCTTTCTCTGGCCGCAATGGTGGGCGAATAGTAACTTTTGAGCAAGCGATCTCAACCTTCAAAATGAATCAGGCGTCGGCGAGAACTGGACTTCGGATGAAAGACCGCTCGGGGAGCCACAACGGCGGATGAGCTAGAACATCATGGCTTCTGATCTAATAGCAAAAGGCCCGATCATAAGAAAGAATAATGACAAAAACAGTACTAAGGATCAATTACAGCTAAAATCGCTTTTCCTTTACTAAGGCAAGGTTTTATTCTTCTATGACTGGTAAACCAGACAACACGACTCAAAACGCACTGCGCATGGCGCACAAAAATAGCGGGCACTTAGCTTCAAAATAAAACGAACAGAAAGCGTGCTCGAGGGGTTCAGGCAATTACCGATCAAACCACAAAAGATGAGGAGGGGCCCAGGAAATTTAAGTAAAACTAAATTCAGGGAGAACCGTTGCAGTAGCAACAACTGGCGATTACCTCGGGAACCTAGATCTCTGGGTGATTATTGTCTTTGAGTAGCAGACTGTTCTGCAACAGCTGCATCCATCGAATTCTTTCAGCTATCAATATTTCTCATATCACCCAAGTGCGTACCTTAATCATTGATGCCAGTCTTTTGGGGAAAAGGAAAACCGAGACCCTCAAGTCTAAATAACTATGCCGAGGCCAGAGTATGATTTTTCATTATTACCTCTGTTTCCAGGTAGCTAGCAGTGTGGACACCACAAGATTGCAGCATATAGTAAACAGTAGTATCCGTTTGTCCCTCATTTCCGTGCCACTTTAGCATTTTGGTGCTATTGGACTTTTGTCCTTTCATTTGAGTCTTTCTGTGCGCCTCTTCTTACTGAATTTTTTAATTCAGGATCCTCTATCCCATAGTGCCCTTTTGTGTGAGTGGTGTACTTTAAGTCTCAGGTCACGGACGGAGAGGATCTTTTGGCAATTTAGCATTTATGCTTTTATAGAAGTTTGACTCTTTATCTTCCTTTTGGCATTTGTTTCCAGGCATGGGATCATTTATATTTAATACGCTGTTCACCTTGCTTCCTCTTATGGGTCCTTTACTGTCGCTCCTTAGAACATTTGAATGTGAAGTGGATGGAGCCCCAACATAGTACTCCAGACTCTTTGAATCCAGTTACTTAAAAGGGGTTGAGCAGGACTTCAATGCACACACATTTTATTCGAGAAAACCGTTAGGCTGGAAGAATTCTTTGAGGAATACACATGCTGATACTCAACATATTTGCCCTTCCCAAAAGACCTTAGTACCCTCCGGATGACCACCATTTTGTTCCCTTATTGAAAATCAAGACTAAAATTAAAATGAAAGAAAACGTGACTCGAAACCACTACACAGCTTATTTATGTACACATCAGAAAGCTCAAAATGATTTAAGAAAAATAAGGTTTGAGAACCAAACCATTAACTGGCAAGTTCTCCTCCCATCCCTGTAAATCTTGTAACATATAAGTAGCAGGGCCAAGTTTTGCGGCAATTTGGAACGGGCCTACCCATAACTGCTGGAATTTGGTATGCTTTCCTTTTTCATCATGGGGGTCGTCCCACTTGAGAACAAGGTCTCCTACTTCAAAGTCCCTTTTCCCGGCTTTGTGCTTATCAAACCATCTCTTGACTGACTCTTGCTGCTGTTTGAAGCGTTCTCTAGCTTTGGATCTGGCTTCTTCTGCTTTTAGGAGATTATATATTCTTATTTGCAGGACCTCATCATCCGACCCCCTAGACTCCTGAGCTAGAATGGAAGAAGGTAACAGAATATTGGGAGGTAGGATGGCTTCCTTTCCGTACACAAGGGTAAAGGGTGACACTCCTATGGTAGACTTAGGGGTAACTCTATCAACCCACAGGGCATTGGGTAAGGCTGAGTGCCAACTTCATTGGTTTTCTATGACAGTCTTCTTCAGGATTCTAATGAGGTTTTTATTGGAGGATTCAGCCAGGCCATTTCCTTGTGGATAATAGTTAGCAGAATAGTGTAATTTTATCCCTTTCTCATGAGAAAATGCAGTAATCTTAATGGATGAAAAGTATTTAGCATTATCAAAAACTAACGAACTTGGAACCCCAAACCTGGTCATGATATGGTCTTGTAGAAAATTGATGACTTCGGGTGAAATAATCAGTTGCAGTAAGAATATACTTGTGTAGCAGGGAGGAATTTGGCTTTATTTCTCCAATGACGTCTATTCCGCATTGCTCGAAAGGCTCAGTGATCATTACAGGCTTTAGAGGTGCTGCTGCTTTGTGTTGTCTTCCACCACATCTTTGGCAAGTATCACATTTTCTGACGTGCGCATGTGCATCCCTGAAGAGTGTTGGCCAATAGTAACCGGCCCTAAGGATTTTGTGGGCTGTAGTGTCTCCTGAATAATGTCCGCTGGCCGGACCATCGTGTAATTCAGACATTACTTTCTCAGTGTCTTCTCTTTCCAAACATCTTAGAAGGACTCCATCATAGTTCCTTCTGAATAATATGCCTTCTACAAGTTGCTAGGAAGCTGACTTTAGACGCAAAGCTCTTCTTTGTTTGGAACTCCAATGTTCAGGCAATACCCCTGACTGCAGGTAATGTACAAGGTCTCTATACCAAGATTCAGGAGCTGTGAATAAAGGACGAACATCCATTACATGCAATTCAGCTTCATTATCCCATGCCTGTTCTTCACTATTACTGCTTTCAGTCATCAGCTTGCATAGACCCTGACCTTTCACTATAGTGGCTGGTTTGAATTCCAAATCGTATTCTTGAAGGGCTGTTACCCAGTTGCCCCTTCTTTCTCCCAATTCCTTTTGAATGAGAAGAGATCTTACGGCTGGGTAAGGGACTATTACCTTGGTTCGATTTTTTAGTATATAAGGTCTGAATTGCTTGACTGCTTTAAATACTGCGTATGCCTGTTTGTCAATGGCTGGGTAGTTTAATTCAGCCCCCTGTAGCCCAGTGCTCATGAAAGAAATTGGGAATTCATCACCCCCGTCTTCCTTTTGCGTAAGTACGGATGCCAATGAATCATCGGACGCAAAAGTATACATAATGAAGTCTTTGTCAAAGTCTGGACTTTTAAGAGAGGGCGCATGTGCAACGGTGGTCTTGATTTTACTGAAAGCATTCTTTTCAGTCTCATTCCACTTAAACTGTGCGTTTTGCTTGACCATCTGCTGCAATGGTTTGACAGTTTGGGCAAAATCAGGCACGAATCTTCTTACAAAGTTTATTGTTCCCATGAAGGATTGCATTCCCTTGTTATTATGAGGCATGGGAATTTGTTCGATGGCCTTAATCCTTTCTAGGTCTATAGAGATGCCTTTCTTTGAAACTATATGCCACAGTAACTTGCCTTCTGTGACAGCGAACACGCACTTTTTAGGATTGAGGGAAATACCATATTTCCTGCAGCGTTCAAAGATTTGCTTTAAGTGGAACGCGTGCTCCCCTCTTTTCTTCAAAAAAATTGTGATGTCATCAAGGTAGACCACCACACTTCGCCCAATCAGTCCGCGAAAAGCTATGTCCATAGCTCTCTGAAACGTCGCGCCCGCATTAATCAGTCCAAAGGGCATTCTTCTATATCCGAAAATTCCCCATTTAGTTCTGAATGTCGTCTTCAATCTATCTTCCTCGGCTACCAAAACTTGATTGTAGCCAGAGAAACCATCCAACAATGAAAACATTTTAGAGCCGGAAACCATTTGTAGCAATTGCTCCATGGGAGGTACCGGGTAGTTGTCTTTGTCTGAGGCGCGATTCATATTTCTGAAGTATACACATAGCCTGATCTCTCCCGATTTTTTCCTGACAGGTACCAGGTTTGACACCCATTCAGAATTCCTGACTTTAAAGATAATCCTAGCGTCCAGCAATTTCTTCACCTCGCTTTGAATTAGCGGCTCCAGCTTTGGGTGCATCTTCCTCAACGGCTGCTGATATGGTTTGACGCCTACTTTTATAGGAATGATATGTTTGATGATATTAGTGTCATAAGTTTTTAAATCTGCATACGTCCATGCAAAGACATCTTTGTACTGTTTAAACAAACTGAGGAACTTGTCTCTTTCTGCTGGTGAACAACATTTGCCGAGGTTCATGAACTTGGGCTCCGTTTCGGTCCCTAAGTTTATTAGCTCGAACTGTAGAGTTGAATTGTGCGTCTTCACATTAGCAGGTCTCCTAAATTTCTCATTTAAGTCAAACATTTTCTCCAACGTCCTGACCCCTTTGGGAATGAAATTGTTATATTTCATTTCATCCTGATGTTCCTCATCGTCTATGATAGCCCCTTTAAAGACTTTGTCATTTGTCAAGCATTCAATTATCTGCTGATCATCGTCAAATACTCGCAGGTTGGTGTTCATGTCCAGTACGGAAGGCCTGAAAAGTAATTCAATAGAGAATTTGTTATTAGTGGGAACCATCCTGGCAGCTGATGTGGCTAAAAAATCAGCGGCTGCATTTTTTATCCTTGGAATTGAAGTAATGTTAAATGCATGAAAACATTTAAGAAATTCCCATACCTCTTTTTGGTAAGCTTTCAAATGAGGGGAGATACAGTGTATTTGATTTTTTATTTTCTTTACAACTATTTCTGAGTCCCCAAAAACTTTTAAATTACAAACCTGTAGCTCAATGGCCTTCTTGAGTCCCTGCAGCAGTGCTTCATACTCAGCTGTATTGTTAGTACACTCAAACTCTAACCTACAGGACAAGAAGTATTTATTTTTTTGTGGATCAATAAGGACGCAGCCGGCCCCTGATCCTTCTAATGTTTTTGAGCCATCAAAATATAAATTCCAAAAAACATTGTCTACTGAAACTGAATCTACTCCTACAGCTAAACCTACTATTTTACAGTCAAGCTCATAAGCCTGAGAAAAACGAAGGAGATCAGGCTGGGTGTTAGGTGTGCTGCTAGCCTCTTCCGCTTGATAATTCCCTGGTTCTAGTTCAAGAAAGTAGTTTCCCAATACAGATTCAACTGGTACATTCTTCCCATCCAATTGAGTGACATTGTACTTCATATGAGGTTCTCTCAAAACCTTGATCTGATTAGGACTCCCTTTGTACGGCAACCAAAGATGTGACCAATCTATGGCAAAATACCCATTTAATTTGGCCGACCAATCTCTGCTCAAGACCAGGCCGTAAGCATCTGGTATATCAGCCACTACAATGTTGATAACTTGGCACACTCTATCATCGGACGCCAGGAGGATTAGAACGTCCTCCATTTCGCCAACTACCTTGACGTCCGTCCTATCCAACTGCACTACTTTCCACGTGGTTGGCTTGGGCTGTCCATTTATTTTCTTACATACTAATATGGGCATGACATTAATTGACTCCCCTGAATCCGCTAGACAATTTTGCACGTTATGATTAAAAATTTCAAACGTCAAGAGGAAAGGTGGATGTTTGGTTTTAGAATTACCTCCAGTACTAGCTTCCCCGATTTCTTCCTCCTCCTGAGGCTGATTGTCTGTGGGAAACTTCTCTTCTGATGTTTCCGGCACTTTCAACAATTTTTCTTTCTGCTGAGGCACTTTACACATTTCGAACAGCGGGACGTTTGCCTTTATCTTCTTTAAATCTTCAACAATGTCATATTCGATTAGTTGTTTAATGGACTGAGGTTTATTAGCACTCACATTGTCTTCGTTTGGCTTAGGTGGCATTATGTTTTGCTTCGGATCCTGGCTGGTAATGGTAAACTCAGGAATCTGATCAACCAAGGCTTTGTCTTGAAATTTCTTTTTGATATTTCTTTGCAACCTTCGAATCTTTGGGAGCAAAATACTGTCATCACTAACCGCCCCTTTGCTCCTAGTTGTTACATTAGCCTCCCTAATATCTTTGCATCCCTGTGTATTTTCTTCCTCTGCGTCGAGTACGGAGACAGAAATCCATAAAGCCATAGTCTCTTCCTCCTGTTCCTTCGTAGAAGTGGATGCATCATTTTCTTTCCTTTCATCATCATCTTCCTCCGTCAATCTCGAATCCAACATCTGATTCATGACCAATGTCATAGAATTTATCCATTGTGGATAGTTCTTTTCGGAATGAGGCTATTGATGGAAAGTACAGAAATTTTCCATCCCTATTTCTGTCAGATTCATGGATGTAGTTTTCTGAGGAGGAGTTTGGGTTTGGTTGCTATCTTCTCTTTTCTTATAGTATGGCCTGAAAAACTTTTGTGCTTCTTTTTCCTTTTCTAAGTCTATGATCTTATTGGACAACTTTTGCATCATTTTAGCCATGCTATCATAGTCTGGCATCTTTTCTTCTTTAGGCTTGGTGAAAAGTAAGGTTTTTCTCCCCACACCTTTCTCTCCTGACTGTTCAGGATAGTCCTCAACACTCTCTCTTTCAAATTCCACCACTTCTGCTTCTTCATAGGTCTCCGTCAAAGTAGGCTTGGCTCTGCCTTTTGCAAACATGGCTAAATCAGGACCCAAGGCTAAAGTATAGTATTCGATCAGTACTTTGTCTGAAGGCTTATCCGTTTCAGAAAAATTTCTTAGATATGCTGCAAACCTTTGTGTGAATCTATGCACTTTTTCTTTTTTCTCTTTCTTCAATGCACACAGTCCTTTCATGAGGGGAGCGTGAGTCTTTTGGATGGCATACTTACTTCTGAACATTCTCTCGAAAGTATCCCAGTCTGGGATCGAATTGGCGGGTAGTCCAAAATACCATGAAGCTGCAGCTCCTTTAAGGGGA
>LPNX011192813.1:263454-297348 GCA_001517045.1 Pseudotsuga menziesii
GATGCGTAGGTTCTTACCTCTCGTCTTACTCACAAGCATTCAACCAGATACAAAAAAAAAATCGAACTATCTACACTATCCCTAGGGAGCATGGTTGTCATTTTGGCTGAGCAACACATTATCACATACAGTAAGAAGAATCACAGATAGCTGATACTTCTCCTAAAGCACATGAATGTTTACAAATATTCAAATAACCAGATAGCCGATCATTCTATAACAACATTTATTGCTCTTAGTGAAAATATGTCCCAGAAAACTACTGAAGAACATTTAACAAGAACGTAGGTTCAAAACATCAAATATTTTTACAGCAGATGGATTATAGCTGAAAACGAAATAGTTCCTCTTCAACATTATTCATCGAATTGCATTGGTACATTTCACTTCTTTACTCTTTCCAGCAGACAAAATTTGCAGTTCACTTAGCAAAACGAAGTAGTTCCTCTTACGAGCCAACAATTACAAAATTTTCTCCGGGAAAAAGCCCTTTCCCAGTCCTACTTCTCTATATTTAAACTAGAACTGCTGCCCCTTGAGCTGCCTTCCCACGTGTGGCTTTTCAGCATCCTTGACGATTCATCTTCTTCCCTGACTGTTGCGTTTTCCCAATCATTTCATAGGCGTTTATCTTCTGAACAGTAACTGATGGATCTGCCTCATCGGTGGCTCTGTCATTTGTTTGTTTTGTCCTTTTCCTTGCTCCCGATTGCTTCAGCGATCTATGGGAGTCCTCCTGCAAACAACTTCAGTGCATTATCCATTTCATTGAAAACTTAAACACTCAAATTTTCCAACCCAAATGATAGATCCACAAGGGGCCGGCCTGGTTTGTCCGGGTGAGTACTTACTTAGGCTTAAGGCGGCAAACTGTAAATCGGCGGTCGGCCAACTTCTGCATTGGGCGGGACAAGACCTCAAGGGCCGCAACGGTGGAGGAGCACAAGAACCGGATGATTGAGGACACGGGCGAACAAAGGAGGATATCGGGCGTCGGGAAAAAAAGCGCTTCGGGAACCAGGAAGGGTGTCACAGCCGCAACAGCGGACGACACTAAGGTCAGAGACAGACGACGAGCTGAAAGAAAAAGTTTGGGCGGGGAGGACAAGGTTGGACGTCGGATGAAACTTGAAACAGAGGCCAACTTCCTTTCTCCGGCCGCAATGGCGGGTGAATAGTAACTTTTGAGCAAGCGATATCAACCTTCAAAATGAATCGGGCGTCGGCGAGAACTGTACTTCGGATGAAAGACCGCTCAGGGAGCCGCAACGGCGGATGAGCTAGAACATCATGGCTTCCGATCTAACAGCAAAAGGCCCGATCATAAGAAAGAATAACGATAAAAACAGTACTAAGGATCAATTACAGCTAAAATCGCTTTTCCTTTACTAAGGCAAGGTTTTATTCTTCTATGACTGGTAAACCAAACAACACGACTCAAAACGCACTGCGCATGGTGCACAAAAATAGCGGGCGCTTAGCTTCAAAATAAAACGAACAGAAAGCATGCTCGAGGGGTTCAGGCAATTACCGATCAAACCACAAAAGATGAGGAGGGGCCCAGGAAATTTAAGTAAAACTAAATTCGGGGAGAACCATTGCGGTAGCAACAGCACCCTATAAAAGAAAAGAGTGTAATTCATTTTATTAAGCGTTGATTTTAGTTGGATGTGATTACTCAAAGAGTAAATGGTCGTGCAAATAATGAAGTTATGACTTAGTAGTGAAGTAAATATGCACACCTAACAAGCAATGCCAAGTGCAATGTGTAGAATGAAGAACAGGGTATGCCACTACATGAGGTGCAAGATTTTTCCTTCAAATGTAAGTGCAATCATTCCTATATGAAAATATAACTATAATAACAGTAAGCAAACCTAATGCAAGTACTGTGCCAATGCAAAATGCAAGAGATGCATAACAATGCAAAAGCAAAAATATTTTTGTATTTTTTACAATAAATGAGATATGGAAGCAAATAAATGACTCTACAACCCCTAGACCCTGCAACCACTCACAAACAGTAGCCAAGCAAGGCACCAAGGTAAAAGAGACCTAATGCACTAATCTCAACACAAAAAATGGATAAATGGATGACAATGACAAAACTTAAAAAATAAACTAAAAGTAGTCTTTGGTCAAAAATAGAGGGTGTATACAGACACCATAAGCACCCAAGAAGACTCAACAATAATCAAAACTCACCCAACAACACTTAATCCTCCAACTAAGGCTCAAAATCAAAGCATACATGACCGTTCTCAGTAAAAGGGCGTACATGCACGACTGTTCAAGGAAAACCCACGTGTATAAGCGACTTTGAATGCAAAACCCACGTACAAGAAGAAACAGGTAGAAAATAGGGAAAACAAACATGCTAAGACCAAATTTACTTCCTCAAGACCCTACTAGGAAAACAAGCCCCCAGACCTGACACAGAAACAGAGAAATCAAGAGCAATTCAAGTACATTGAATACCAAAAGCCCCCAAAGAGAAACAACTAGGAGCCTCCCCAGTATGGTCGCCAATTCTGTTACGGAGAGAAACTTCCTATGGCTTGGGGTGTACCACAATAGACAACTTTGAAACTGGAAATCAATATTTCCCAATATGCAAGAGAAACCAAACATCTAACACTAAGGGATATCGAATCATACCTTATTCCGGATGGTTGAAGCGGATCCCCGTTGAGCTTTCCAATTCACGCTTGTATTAGCAATTTGCTCTCAACAACAACAAACAAAACAAGCATGCTCTATAACAGTGTGTTAGTGTTGGTTTTTGACTAGGCAGACCCGAGTTTACTTTACTGTACCAACAAAACCCCTAGCTCACTATCCCTTTCGGCGACAGACCGCAGAACGGTCTGAAGTCTCACCCGAAGTGATCTTGGATGGGTTGGCTGAAGACTCAAGTGTCCTCAACCGGGATCTATAGCATCCTGGGATCTCGTGACTCTTCTTAGTTGGCGGGATCTCTCTGCGGTGGTGGCCTTTCTTACTCACTGGCCCTGGGAGGGAGCGATCTCTTATCGCATTGCTACCTCTAGAGCGATGCACAACCTATCTCCTCAACTTCCCTCTTATACTATGATATCTCACACCGTGGTCCCTCTGACAGTGCGATACCGCCTTTCTCTACTGTGATATATTCTATAGTAATACTCCTATAGTCTAATATGTCTAACATCAACTATGCTCAACTTGTGAAACTCATATACAGAAATCACTTAACACTGTAACTGTCAAACTGTTATGAACTAAGCACTGATAAACTCATATACAGGATACTTGATACCTTCAACTTTTATTTAACCCTCTACGTGCTATAAACTGAAGCATAACATACATACATCCATTAAATGATAAGCAACATTCATGTAACAGATAACACATAACACATAAGCAAAGCACAAACACATGAAATAGTCATACAACACACGGATTTTATGTGTTTCACCTCCAAGGGGGAAGCTATGTCCATAGGAACTGGTTTTTATATTATATCTTGAGAGATAAAACACAGTTCCACTGCAACCTAATATGTAGCCTTGAGATCTTCTGGGAAACTCCACGCACACAACCGAGAGCCCTTCTCTCTTAGATCTCTTCTCTTATATTGCCTTCTTTTACAATATACTCTTCCTCTCTCTCTTCTTCTCGCAATCCATGCAGATTGTTACATACATGCTCTAAGAGCCAGCTACTGGTTATAGTAAGATAATACATATGGATTAACAGGACCAGAGCTCGACTCTTACACTACTGAGACTCTAGAGACACTTGGCTAGCTAAATGACTCAATGGCTACCCTACGTCTGAATGTCTAAGCAGCTACCCAATTGTCTAACCTTTTACATTACAAAATACATGCTTATATAGGCAGCTCGAAGGTCTGTCCATTACAAAACTGTGGGCCTTTCCCAACAGTAACCCAAAAACCCTAACTATGATAGTCGACGCATCTGTACTGTGGGATGCCGCTTACCGTCACACCATAGCTTTCTACAGTCTTCCACGCTTCCCAGCGCTAATCATGGGTATGGGCACCGCTTCCTCGATTTCTCCCCTTCTTTCCTTCATCTTCAATACCTCAGCCCATTGTTGCTTTTCCTTTATGAGGGTAGCTGATCCCTCTTGTCTTCGCCGCTGCCTTGAATGCAGTGGTTGAGCTCTCTCTTCGCGACCGCTCAGGTACTGTCTTCTTTGACTTCCCTGTCTCGATGTAGCAGCTTTTCCTGTAGCTGCGGGACCCTGCTCCAACAGTCCCCTAACACTTACTTGTGGATCATCCCTGAGCCACTAACGACTGGCTTCTCCTATTGTAGCTTCTCCTTGGCTTCCTAGGAAGTCCTTGTGAATCTCTCTCGAAGTCCTGCGACTTCGTTGTTCATAGCTTCGACACACTCTTGTGCCGTTTCAAGCATAGCTTGACTAATGCTAGAATATTTTGTATCATCCATTTATTTCTTACTTGTAGTGAACTCCTTAACCTTCTGCTCAACCGCATTGACTAGCTCTACGATTTGTTCCTGATATGGTTGAAGCAGGCTATTAAACTGTATCTCTTTTGCTCTTAACCACTGCGCTTCCTGCTGCAAACGGTTCATCTCTGTCGTCTTCTTCATCCTTGCAAGAGCTCCTAAGCTCTTGACTTCTTCCTTTATTGCTGTTGTGCTCTTCTCTATGTGTTGGATGCTCTGCTGCAGTTTGAGTCTATCTGGGAGCTTGTCTAGCTCCGACCATGTCTTTATCGCATCGGCTAGTAATGACTTTGCATCATCTATGTGACTCTTCATCTGTGTTGAAGCAAGTCTACCTCAGGTATTCCTGGTGGTCGAGCCTCAAGCTCAGCAATATGCACTTTGTGGTCTTCCTCCATCTTAGTCACTGTCTCTTCCAGAGCCTTTTCCCTTTCTGCAACTCATCTTATCTTCTGCGTTAGAGGTAAGGAAAACTCAATGTTACACTGGGGTAAATCTAATGCGATGCTCTGCAGGGGCTAGCTGAGATCCTGCTCTCTTTCGTCATATGTTCTTAACTCTTCTGCCTTTATTTGAACGACTGTGGTGAGTTCTGCATTCTTCTGTTTCAACTGGGTGTTCTGTTTATAAGTCGCAAGCTCTCTATCCCGGAGCTCTGCGGCTAGCTACTGCTGGATCATCTGTAACTGATCAACGGGGAACTCTACGAGATTAACCTCGATAGGTTGTCTAATCTGTATCTGTACATCAATCATTGAATTAGGGAATCGGATGCTCCCTGGCGGTATCAACACTGTATTGATGCAATCCTTTACAAGGATTTCCTTGCGGGAAATCAATTTTTTTGAGCTTTCTCCTACTGTCACCTTGACTGGCTGAATCTGCACTATGGAAGTCTTCTCTGTTAGTGCTTTCAACTCCGAAAGCCGCTAATCAATCATGCTCTACAGTTTGTCTTGTGATGTCTACATCTCCTGAAATGAGTCCTTCATTGCGTCCTGCAATCTTGTTGCAATGAGTTCATAGTCATCCTCCTTCAGTACAGTCTCTATAGGTTCCTTTGAGGCTTTTGTTTTTTCTTCTTTGGTGCCCCTGGTGGCACCTCTTCTGCATCTTTTCTCTTTTGTGTCAGTGGTGGCGCTTCTGTTGTATCTTTTGTCTGGGACCCCACTTTGTCTTTTCCTTTGTCCGATGGGTCTATCTGTGCGGTACCTGCTGGTAGTGTTGTGGTTTCTTCTAATGCTTTCTTCCACTCGTCATCAAAGTCTTTGATGACATATTCTACATCCTAAACAAACCATTTTCCCAATTATCCATTTTAGTCCTTTTTGGCCTTAGGTAGATTCTATGGCTGTCTGCCATGAAATCAAACCAATTATCATACATGTCCACAATCTCCGTGGTGATCCGCGGTGTCTCTTGGATGACTTTCTTCAACAACTTATAGTATTCATAGAATACTATCATATTGATCTTTTTCTTGGCTGGGTTGTTGCTCTCCCATAAGTTTTCATAGCGCGCGCCTCTGGGCTCGCCGCTTCCTAGCTGTAGAAATTGAGTATGGGGTGGCTCTCTCCACCCCATGAATGCACATAATATAAGCAGCCATGAAAAGTGGAAGGGGTGGTTCGGCTCATCCTGTGTTGTCAAACAATCTTGAAGAAAAATATTTTATAAGAATAAACACCAATTAAATTGTTCACCTTTCGTGACTTGTATGGCAAGGTGAATTACTGATCCTGTGACTTCCTTTGGCCGAACTTTCGTTAATAGTCTACCTATGAGCAGACTGGATGTAAATCTGAGTGTATCGTCTGCTATTGCTGTGAGGTCATAAGCCCGACCTCCTCTCTGTAGCTTATACTTGGTAACTAAGGTTGCTGGTAGCTTGGAATATTTGGTTTTTCCTGATATATGTGTCTTAGGGTCCTTACCAGTCTTGGATAGCCCGATGATGCGGTGTATCAGGTCGATGTTCAGATTGACCTTGTTAGCTAGCCAGAGGTAACCTCCATGTACACAAGAAAGTAGCACGTGCACCATGGCATTAACCTCTACACCTCATCCAAAATGTGGTATTCTCAACAAATTGAGCAAGCCTGACCGCTCAAGAATCTGGACATGTTCCATAGGAACAAATTCATCTACACCGGTCCTCGGGTTCCTTTGAACCATAATATACTGATCTGGGCGAAACTGAGGATATGTCTTACTATCTCCAAGGTTATAGTCTATAAATTTGAGATTAGGGGCATATCCTAACAGATCTCCATCTTCCTTTACATGAGAATCAATCGGTGGTAGGGGAAGAGGAAACTTAGCACCCTTAGGAATGTTTACCTCTGGTGCGTTTTCAACTCATGGCACGATGTATTCTGTTGCCATATGAACTTCTTCCTCTGGCTATGGGATGGATTCTTCTACTATCTGAGCTTGACTTCTCATCCTTGGCGGCTGTCTGACCTATGATGTACCTAATTTCACAACCTTGGGTGACGTCGTCATAGCGGACGCAAGGCCACCACACTGGAATCTCTGCACAATGTCCTCTAAAGGCTCCGTCTCGGACAAGAACCACTTGGTTGCTCCCCTTCTATCCTTCGTCTTCAATACCTCGGCCCGTTGCTCCTTTTCCTTTATGAGGGTAGCTGAGCCCTCCTATCTTCGTCGCTTCCTTGAATGCAATGGTTGAGCTCTCTCTTCTCGGTCGCTCAGGTACTGTCTTCTTTGACTTCCCTATCCTGATGTAGCAACTTGGATCAGTCATCTAGGATAGACACATCGGTGGTATTAATTGCATGGAAAAGACAATACCCGTCGTTTTGATCCTCATTAATTGCTGAAATCCGATCAAATTTCCCTCGAAACTTGTGTATAGGCACCGGTCTCGACCAAGATTTAGCAAATCTGGAAAACTCATTATACTATTGCCAAATCTAGGGTAACGTATACCGGTCATTTCTAGATTAACTGCCTGTTAGAAGGCGAAGTGACTGGCCCTCTGTCTCTTTTCAAAATTGTCTATGTGGCATGGGGAGCATCACATTGCTGCGATGTCTCACCGCATCGTTTTGAACCAACATGCTGGCATGAAACTCCGCAACATTCAAAACTTGCGCAACATAACTGGCATGAAACTCATCATACTTGGTTTTTTTTTTTTTTAAACTCCGCAAGCATCCTATGACTTGCGCAAAATAAACTGTCCTCATGCGATTCCTTATACTTAGAATACTTAAAACTCTTTACCTATCAGTGTAGACTAATTACCGATGCGATGCCTCCTTTCAACTACACTGGACATCTGCACATTCAAAGCTGTCTGGGTTAGGGCGGAGAGGTAGAGTGGTTGTCACTATAGAGCTTAAGCCTAATGCCATTAATTAACGTAGGAAGAAGCTCCTCGTTTAGTTTACTGAGCTGAATGACACCTCCTTCTGTAACATACTGAATCTGATATGGCCCCAACCAATGCGTCTTGAACTTCCCTGGAAACTTAACAAACTTACTGTCATATAGGAGCACTAGGTCTCCTATCTGAAAACTCTTGCTCTTGATGTGTCTGTCATGCCAAGCTTTTTCTCGTGCCTTCTGTACTTTCTGATGGAATCCTGCGATGAATCTGTCTTCCTCTAAGGCAAGCAGCTGTGCTAGCCTTTCATTCATGGTGTCTGTATCATCTATCTCGGTATTTTGAGCAACTCTTATACTAGGAATAATATATTCCATAGGCATAACAGCCTCTTGTCCATACACCAAGCTGAAAGGTGTGTGTCCTGTAAGTTTCTTGCATGTAGTCCTATAAGCCCATAATACAACATTAACCTTGAGGTCCCAATTATTTCTTTGGCTGTTACAGATCTTAGTAAGGGTATTTTCTAGAATCTTGTTAAAATCCTCCACCGTACCATTAGCTTGTGGGTTGTAGGGAGTGCTCTTATGGTGCTGGATCTGAAATTCCTCTGTCAAGGCCTCAATAGTGCGGTTCAAAAAATGTGTTCCTTGATCACTCATCAAAATTACTGGACATCCAAATCTAGTTATGATGTTCTCAAAAATGAACTGTGCAGCTGTAGCAGCATCACAATTCCTTACTGCTTTAGCCTCTGCCCACCTGGTGAGGTATTCTATTCCTGTGATGATGTATCTTGCACCAATTCGTTTCCCTGGTGGGTTGATAGGACCCACAAAGTCTATAGCCCACTTGTCAAATGCCCACAGCGTAATCTGTGGTCGCAGCGGCATTTCATCTCTCCGCGAAGGTTTTCCTACCCTCTAGCAGATATCATATCATCTGCAAAACTCCTTAGTGTCTTTATGCAAAGTAGGCCACCATAACCCTGCAGTCAGGATTTTCTGAGCAGTCGACTTTCATGCGAAATGACCTCTTGCAGTACTTGAGTGTGCTTCTCTGATAATGATTTATTTCTCGTACAGCATCACACATCTGCGCAGGACTTCGTCTAGACCTAACTTATATAGATGTCCTGCGATCAAAGTGAAGTCTACTACTTTCACAACTAACTGTTTCTTTTGCTACTTAGTAAAGTCAACTGATGCCCACCCTGTAGTGAGAAAGTGAATAATATGCTCATAGTACTCATTTGCGATATGGATAAAAAATAATTGCACATCTGGCAGATTATCCTCTAAATTACTTGGTTCTTCTCCTGAATCTATTCGCGATAGATGATCAGGTCCAGCATTTAATTTTCCTGGTTTTACAATAATTTCAAAATCATACTCCTGAAATAAGAGTAACCATCTGCAGATCCTTCCTCTTAATACTGGTTTATTGACCAAATACTTTAAAGCAGAATGGCCAGTAAACATCTTGAATGGGGCACCCAACAGGTAGTGCCTGAACTTATGTAGAGCATACACCATAGCTAATCCTTCTCTTTCTGTAGTGGTGTAGTTCTTTTCCGCGCTAGATAGCTTTCTTCTTGAGTACGCGATAGGGTGATCAATACCTCCTTCCCCTGGTTGTGTTAAGACAATGCCCAGTGTGATGCCAGATGCATCCACATGGACATGAAATGGCTTGTTCCAATATAGGAATACTAAGATGGGTGTTGTAACCATCTTCTCTTTAAGTGTGTCTAAACGTTGCTGGCATTCCTCATTCCATAGGAATTTCACATCTTTCTTTAACAACTTTTAGGTGTTGTGATCTTTGCATAACCTTTAATGAATTTTCTATAGTACCCGATATGACCGAGCATTGTTCTCAATTGCTTGACTGAGTTGGATGCTGGGAGATGTACAATGATGGCAATCTTTTCAGGATCTACCATCAAGCCTTGTCTGCAAACAATATGACCCAACAGAATACCAAATGGTGCACATAATATACATTTCTTCAAGTTAAGAGAAATCTGATATTTCCTACATTTCTCTAACATGAGCCTTAAATCTCCTATATGCTTGTCGATTAATCCAAATACAGTCCAATCATCAAAATATACTTCTAAGAATTTATGGATGTATTCCTTGAATACAACAACTACTACTCTAGAAAAGATAGCTGGTGCATTTTTAAGACCAAAGGGCATTACCATATACTAGAATGAGCCCCATTCGGTCGCAAAGGTGGTCTTATGTCGATCCTTTGGATGGATTCTGATCTAGTGATAGCCTGAAAATCCATCAGTGAAGGAGTAGACCTCCTGTCCTCCCACATTGTCTAACACTTCATCAGTGAAAGGTGTCGGAAATGGGTCATGAAGTGATGCATCGTTGAGTTTGCAAAAATCGACACAAATCCTGATTTATCCTTTGGTTTTCTTTTCCTGCATGACCATGGGACTAACCCATTCACTTTCTTCTACTGGCTCAATGATGCCTGCTACTAGTACCTTATTGATCTCATCCTTAACTTTTTCTTTATAGCGGTGATTCAATATGTATGGATGCTGCTTAACTGGCCTAGCATCCTCTTTCAATGGTATGCACATGACTCCCAAATATCCTACTATTCCCTTCATCTCTGTGAACTTAGTGGGAAATAGGTCCTGATAGTCATGTAAGAGATCTATGATGTGTCCTACCGTTTCATCATCCCAATAGTCTCTAATAGAGGCAAACGTGGGTTCTGTTTCTGTGCCAATATTGATCTTTTTGATCTTGATAGGGTCTGTGATAGCGGGAATTTCTAGTTTTGGTCCATCAACATTGCGAGTCCCTTCTGACTCTGGAATGTTGATACTGCAAGGATTCTCATCCTCATCACCTGACTCTGCTACGAAGTTGTAACATTCTAGCACATCTTCTAACTAGATAGCCCAATCAGACTGAACAGACACTAATTGGGTACAGTCATCAAATATCTTGGTTTTTATAACACCTAGCGCCTGATCAATGCTTGGATACTCAGATTCAAAAGTGAAAGTGGGTAGAAAGCTGTCTATCATAAGTGGCCATGTGATAGTTCCTCTGCGCAACTCTGTCTCAGTGTACCAGTTCCTCGGGTCACTTTCTCCTGTGTATTTCTGCTGTAAGGGCTCCTTGTCATTAGAGAACCTGATCGCCATCAGTCTCTTAAAATCATCCCATGATGTGATATGTCCTTTATGTGCATGCCACCATCTTGCAGGTGTGTATTTTACTGCAAGGTCAATAGTTGTCATCCTCTGCTCCTGAGGAATTTCCTGCTCAAACTGTTGTAAAAATTCATTGACATCTGCTAAGCCATGAAACGATGGAATTTCAATAATCTCTGCGCCGATCCATCGCAGTGACTTATTCATAAACGCACATCTGCGATCTGAGACTTCATAAAGTCTGTTCTGCCAATTTTCTAAACCAACCTCTAAATCTTATGCGCATGATTTGTCGCATCGCCAACTAATGTTTCCTTCTGCGGTAGGGTTTATGTAATCACTCTGATTAGCTGTCATCTGATAGATGCTTTCCATGTTGTGCACCTCCTCCTCTACCCTGATAGGTTCAATGTAGCAAAGGATCCAACGGTGCAATGACCTGGATCTCATTATCCTCAAAGATCATTTGTCTTTTCTTTAATTCGATAACAGCCATGTTATCGATTTCCCAATCAATACTTAGTAAAGTTGGATATGGTCTACTGTCGCCAATTATTTCTATAACTTCAAAGTCGATAAAGCTATGAACTCTGTCAATATCAACTGGAACCTGCAGTAATCGACCCAGTGGTGATACCCGCTGCTGATTGGCTAAGCACAGATGGATAGGCGATCTGGCTAACTTAGGGCTACCCATCTGTTCCCATGTCTGCTTAGTCAGAACATTTACCTCTGATCCTAAATCTAGGATTACCTCGTCCATTTCAAATTCTCTAACTTGTGGTGTGAGTCTCATCTCTCTTCCTATTCTTGTATGTCCCATAATATTATGAACAGCATGCTGCGCACTGTTCACGGAAGAAGATGGCTGACACTAATCTATGATGCGCTGAAGCTCTCCGATAGCTTTCTCATTTCTAACGAGTTTCAGGAAACTCCACAGGAAGGATTGTACACTTCCTGTTGACTCGTCCTCTTCGCACCTTCCCGATGTGGTAGCCTGTGATATCTGCACAGGACTAACGCCACAAGGTTCTTGCTGTGGTATGCCCCTGCACGGCAGTACCTGTGATCCTGATGGTGTAGGATCAGCAAAGAAAGTTTGATCTTCCTGAAACGTTTCTTTGTTTTTCTGCAGGTCGAGTGGTGTTGATTTATTATTTTCTTTGCGCACCCACTCTGGACCTGTGTTCTTTGTGTCATCCTACGATGTTCTACTAGTAGAAGCACCGCTGCAAGTCACAATATTGACTATTGGTTCTAGCTCTTTCTGCTCAAAAGCAATAAGCTAGATGTTCTGGTGTACTGCTGGCTTAGGTTCCCTAATCTTGGCTATCAAGATTGGACACTCTTCTATAATATGCTCATAGGACTTGCAATACTTACATGTCGTACTAGGGTTCTGACAGTTCCTAGCATAATGTCCTACAATTCCACAATTGTAACAAGTAATAGGTCCATGGCCACGGCCAAAGCCTTCTCCACGACCAAAGCCTCCTCCATGGCCTCGTCCTCTGAATCCTCCTCCACGACCAACATGAGCCTCTTCATGTTGTGGTCCTGCTGCTGGACCTGGTGTTTCCGACTGGACTCTGTATACATCATGTTTTCTTTCTATCATAAGATCATAAGCTTGACAATTATGTTCATCATGACCTACTGACTTGCAGAAGTTACAATATAAGTTCTTAGGGGTTTGTACATACTTCTAAAGTAAAGGGCATTCCGGTGGTCGATGTCCTCTTGTTCTGTAGAGTTCACACCATGGCCCTTGAGTCTATAGTAAGGGGTTAGGAGCCCCACTTGCTAAATATTTAACAAATACTGGAAAATTATCCTTAGTATGGCCCTGTCCTTTACACTTTATACACCATAGTTCTTGTGCAATCTCTTTTCCTTTCTTGATCTCATGCATCTGTAACGTGAGATTGGATAACTGGTTATGTAAGCTTTTCATTCTTGTACTGGTCTCAGCTAGAGGCGAAGCCTCTAGTTTCATTGCCATCTCTAATGCTTCATCCTGCATACGGAGTCTCTGTTGCATTAATGGAAGTCTTATGTACAGGAGTAGTGCTGCGATGAACCATTCTTTATGTTGCTCCGGCGCAAACTCAAAGCTAACTTGGTCTATAAGGGCTTTGAATTTCTGATCAAAGTCCCATACTGACTCTGTAGGTAACTGTTTAATGTCTTTAAGCTCTGTGATGCACTGTGACTCAGACTTAGGCTTCTTAAATTCTTTAATCATTACGGTCTTGACCTGTGCAAGCATTCTGGCTGGAACTGTTGTATACTTCATATACCATGTTAAATCTCTGTCTCTAAGTGTAGTGACCAACTGGACAAGTTTAATATTATCATCTTGGATTCCTTTAATGGTCCATATGGCTTCACATAGGAACCAATGTTGTTACGATTCTTCTGCCCCTGTACCCTTGAAGGTAGGTAACTTCATGTCATCCCCCATTCTGTTTCTACATGGTGCATGCTGATTTGCTGTATTACTACCACTCGGCGGTGTAGGTGTAGGTGATGTAGCGGTAGTATGTACTATATGTGAACTACTAGAGGTAGTTCCTATGGGATTACTCTGAGTCCCAGTTGTTTTCTGTGGGGTATAAGGGTGGTAAGGGATACCTCCTACTAGTCTCTCTGTATTACTGTGACTCTGTTCTCTAGTACTGTCTGAACTGTTTTCAAAGAGAGAAGATCCGACATCTACTTTATATTTCTTACCACTACGTGTACATCCAATTTCATCAAAATCACTCTCAAACTCTTGTGACATTACACTAACTTAGCTTATTCATCTGAGAATAAATCCATTACTCCTTTTTCATGTATTAACATATTAATGAACAAGTTTAAAGAGCTTAGGTAATTACCACGATAGCCTTTGAAGAAGTACCTCTTTGCTTCATTGAAACTCTTTCTTTGATCGACTGCAAACTCTGTGATGAAGCCTTCCAGCAAACTCGCAAGCCAGAAGTCTACTGCCCACGAAATGGGATTATCTATACTCTTCACAATATGAATCAGCTCCAGTGTCCAGACTATGTTCCTTTTCTTCTTGAATATGTTCTTATCAGTCAACTTTGATAACCAATCATACAACTCATTTGCATAGGTCGCAAAAATTATCGTATGCAGATCAATGAAGATATGTTTTTGTAACCAGTCCTCTGTACTTAGTCTAGGACTCTTGTTTTATTTTTCAGCAAATTATTTCTCCTTAGACTCAACCCAGTGGTTAAGTTCTTCTTTAGTAGGATGCCAATAAAACATTAGCTCGTCAATGTTTTCAAAGCCGGCAACGGAACCATTTGTTGGTTTTCTACTGGGCAGACCCGGGTTTACTTTACTGTACCAACAAAACCCCTAGCTCACTGGCCCTTTCGGTGATAGACCGCAAAATGGTCTGAAGTCTCACCCGAAGTGATCTTGGATGGGTTGGCTGAAGACTCAAGTGTCCTCAACCGGGTTCTATAGAATCCTAGGATGCCGCGACTCTTCTTAGCCGGCGGGATCTCTCTGTGGTGGTGGCCTTTCTTACTCACTGGCCTTGGGAGGGAGCGATCTCTTATCGCATCGCTTCCTCTAGAGTGATGTGCAACCTATCTCCTTAGCTGTCATCTTATACTGCGATATCTCACACCGTGGTCCCTCCGATAGTGCGATACCGCCTTTCTCTACTGCGATATCTTCTATAGTAAGACTCCTATAGTCTAATATTTCTAACATCAACTATGCTCAACTTGTGGAACTCATATACAGAAATCACTTAACACTGTAACTGTCAAACTGTTATGAACTAAGCACTGATAAAATCATATACAGGCTACTTGATACCTTCAACTTGTGTTTAACCCTCTACATGCTATAAACTGAAGCATAGCATACATACATCCATCACTGATAAGCAACATTCATGTAATGGATAACAGATAACACATAAGCAAAGCACAAACACATGAAATAGTCGCACAACACACGGATTTTACGTGGTTCACCTCCAGGGGGGAAGCTACATCCACGGGAACTGGTTTTTATATTATATCTTGAGAGAGTAAACACAGTTCCGCTGCAACCTGATATGCAGCCTTGAGATCTTCTGGGAAACTCTGCGCACACAACTGGGAGCCCTTCTCTCTTAGATCTCTTCTCTTATATTGCCTTCTCTTACAATATACTCTTCCTCTCTCTCTCTCTTCTTCTCTCAATCCCTGCGGATTGTTACATACATGCTCTAAGAGCCAGCTACTGGTTACAATAAGATAATACAGATGGATTAACAGGACCAAAGCTTGACTCTTACACTACTGAGACTCTAGAGACACTTGGCTAGCTAAATGACTTAGTGACTACCCTACGTCTGAATGTCTAAGAAGCTACCTAATTGTCTAACCTTTTACATTACAAAATACATGCTTATATAGGTGGCTCGAAGGTCTCACCATTACAAAAATGTGGGCCTTTCCCAATAGTAACCCAAAAACCCTAACTGTGACAGTCGGCGCGTCTATATTTTGGGATGTCTCTTACCGTCACACCACAGCTTTCTGCAGTCTTCCACGCTTCTCGGTGCTGATCGTGTGTATGGGCGTTGCTTCCTTGGTTGCTCCCCTTCTGTCCTTCGTCTTCAATACCTCGGCCCGTTGCTCCTTTTCCTTTATGAGGGTAGCTGAGCCCTCATGTCTTTGCCGCTGCCTTGAATGCAATGGTTGAGCTCTCTCTTCTCAGCCACTCAGGTACTGTCTTCTTTGACTTCCTTGTCCCGATGTAGCATATTTTCCTGTAGCTGCGGGACCCTGCTCCAACAGTTAGACCTGCTCTAGCATATATATTCAGCAATGCATAAACAATTAAACACATCCATGGATTCAATATTCATATTCAATTGCACATAATTGGATAGGAAAATATATTTTTATTAATAAAATCATAGATTACAATAGTGACAACCTATTTCAGCATGTCTACGAATCGAAGAAACTGAGTCCTCCACCTAGGCTTCCACCACCTCAATCCTCGATCTCTCGATAGTAAGCTCACAAGAAAATGAAATCTTGGGAAGAACACTAAGTGATCCAAAGGGAAAAAGGGACATAGACTCAAGTACAAGCAAACTATGGCAACAATGGACTATAGTTTCGTTGCTCTTCAATTCCTCCCCTTCAATGTATCCAAGGGGTTCCTTTTATAGCATTCGAAAAGGGTAATGGAGGGTCGAATCCAAGCTAATATCAAGGAATTTGGAAGGCCAAGAGTCAGGATCTTTGGACTCATATGAGGAAAATTCCAAAAAAATTTGGACTTATGCACACATCTCAATGTACACGGGTTTTAGGTCAAAATTCACTTGTATACGCGAGTATAGGTTTAAAAGTCGCATACATCAATAAAAAGGGGTTTTTAAGGGATGATCCTGGAACATCAAAAGATAATACAAGTCCATGGGGTCTAAAGAGTCTACAACGGGACAAGGAAGGCCATAAATATGTGATCAACCATATGTGCTAAAATCGGCTATAACACATGGATAACCAGATGGTATGGGGTTGAAAAACCCCTATTTGAAAAATGTAGATAAGGTGGAAGGCTCGAAGATAAGACCTGAAATTTATCCCCAAGGTCTCTATAGGTAGAGAAGAGAGAAGATGTAGGATGCATAATTCATAGTCACTTTTGAAGAAAGACAAGAGGTGATCATCAGTGAGATGATCAAAAGGGAGCCTCTTTCTCTTACTGCTTTTGGTCTTTCTCTCGATAGGGTTCCTAGATATATAAGTTGTGTTGAATAGTTAGGGACTCGATGGTTGGGATTACAATTTCACTTTCCTCTCTTATGGGATGTAGTAGATAAAGGAGAGGAAGAGTATTAGGATGAATTTATTGAATAATGTGGGTTTAGAGCTCCAGAATATTTAGGGAAGCCATCTTATGAATGGAGTCAGACTCATTGCTTGTCTCTGCCTCCAACAAATCAAGATACTAAGAGTTCATAATGATTGTAGTGGGACTTGAAAGGTATTAAGTTGAGGTGAGATGTTCGGTACAAGAAATACCTTTAATATTGTTAATTTTGTACCTAGGGAAGTGTTCCCCTAAGTGACTTTAGCCTTTAGTCACTTAGTGAAGGGAAATAAAGTGAACCTTGCATTAAATGACTGAAGTGACATTTAATTTAAATTTAATGTCTAAAGCCAGTTTTTGATAAATTTAAGTGGGTGAGTGAAATTAATATTTTAGAAATAAAATATCTACCATTAATTTCAACCATTGCTCTAATTCATTCTTAGCCATTGGATTGAGATCTCTTCACCTACCTAGGGTTCGAGACAAAAAGCAAGGAAAAGGTAAAATGAATTCATTCTTGTGAAGAGGGTGAAGAAGAGAGAGATGAAGAGAGTGAGGGCACAAATTCCAACACATGAATGGAAGTGATTTTTAGTGGCCACAAAATCGAGGTGACTATTTGTTGGCACGAGTTTTCAGGTGAAGGTACAGCTCATTTATTGCAGGCACACAAATTGAGATAGTGAAGTACGACCAACATTTATTGTGTAGAGAAATCGAGGAGCTGTACAGTGCATTTATTGCAGACCGTATAGTACGGTTTCTACATGATTTTTGAGGACATTTTGGGCATAGTTTTCGAGGCACGATTTTGGCACAGAAAATGAGAAGTCAAGCACATTTTTCGAGGTAGCATTATCTTCTTTCCAGGCACAATTTTTGAGGTATGTACGACAACATTTAATGATGTCCGTACTATATGGATTTTCTGCAAGTGTGGGCATGAAAATTGAGGTCAAAGTATTTGGCACTATTTTTTAGGAAGAAATATTGCACAGAAATCAAGGCAGCTCATGCACAGAAAATGAGACAGTCTGCTAGTTGAGATAAGTTTGATTTTGACTATAAAATGAATGTCTTATTTTTTCCAGAATCTTAATAAAAACTCTCTCTTTCTCTCCCTGACTGGTTTTCCCCTTGTGAGTTTTTCCAAGGCCATTTCCCAAAAATACTTGTGTTCTATGTGTTGAATGGCGCGCTGATATTTATTTTCTATCATTAAAAATTAGTAGTTATAGCAGTGTTTTGAAGGCTGAAAAACTACTGTTTATTTCCAGCACTTTTATTTTCTGAGAATGTCATAAACAGTGTGAAATTTTCCTTTGAAATTGATGGCTGAAAACTAGTGAAAAATCTACATGGTATCAGAGCGAGGTTGGGAAGAAAACTAATTTTTAGCAAAGAAACCATCATTTCCAGAATTCAGAGAAAACATTTGTGACAGTAGTACATTTTGCTGAAACTTGTTCTTTGGGTAAAATTACTTACGTTGGGTTGAGAAGTGAATATAGACTAGATGGGTCTAGAAACTTTGTCTCATGGAAGGCCACGATAGTGCTTTTGTTGAGAGAGAATGACTTATGGGATGAGATAGTTAACAACACTACTACTCACCCCATTGTCATTCCAAGTGCTACCACTGATGTAGTAGCACATGCAGCCTTCAATAAGAAGGATACTAAAGCCATGAGGATTATCTTGGATGTTGTTAAAGATCATGTTATTCCTCACATTTCTGGGAAGGATCATGCACATGAGATGTGGAGTGCTTTGACCGGGCTATTTCAGAGTACTAATGAAAAAAGGAAGATGTTGCTTAGGGAGAAACTAAAAAACATCAAGATGGTCAAAGGTGAGATGTGTATGACTTATCTTACTAGAATATCTTGAGTGAGAGATGAGCTTGCAACTGTTGGTGAGGCGATTACTGGTCCTGAGGTAGTGTAGATAGCCCTAAATGGGGTGACTGCACCTTGTTCTGTGTTTGTTCAAGGGTTGGTGGCCAGAGAGAACTTACCAGATTGGAATCGATTATGTGATGACTTTGTTCAGGAGGAGACTTGACGGGGCTTCTTACAGTGTAGTGGTTCTACTAGTAGGGGAAATGAGGAGGATGTGGAATTGGCAGCAAAGGGGAAGAAGAAGAGAAAGAAGGGTCCCAAGCAAGGTGGGGCCAAGCAGCAACATGATGGACAGAAGATGGATATGAGCACCATGAAGTGCATTGCATGTCACAAGATGGGACACTATGCTGCTACGTGTCTGAACAAGAAGAAGAAGAAGCAACAGCAGACAGTTGGTTCAGGTGAGATCGATGATTTTGTAGCGCAAATTTAGAGAGAGTTTTCTTTGTGCACTAGGCATATTAAGAGAGAGAGAGAGCATCCATTCTCACCAGTTCAAATGTTGATAGACAGAGGGAGTTTTCCTATGTGACAAACCATTCTTACAGTGCATCTACTTCTAGCATATGGTACATAGATAGTGGAGCCTCGAGACACCTAACAGGTGCTCGTGAGATGTTCTCTGAGCTTTCATAGGAATAGACAGATGTGGAGGTTGTGTTGGGAGATAACTTAGTAGTCATTACAATTGGACGTGGGACCATTACATTTCAGAGGGAGTCCATGAGTCCCATGGTATTGCAGGATGTATTGTATGTACTCAGATTGAAGAAGAACCTAGTTTCAGTTTCCATGATTGAGGATCAGGATCTTGGGGTGTATTTCCTAGATGGACACCTGCATATGTTTCCCAAGACTGCAGGACCATCTGCTTCAATTTCCATTGGAGTGAGATGTGGGAAACTGTATAGGCTCTTGTTTCAGCCACATCATGCCTTGGCACATAGCAACGATAGTGAGCTTTGTGAGCTTTGGCATAGGATGATGGATCACTTGAATTATCAATCCTTGGGGTTGTCAAGTCACATGGTGATAGGCTTAGCAAAGTTCAACACAGGGCAGAGTGATGTGTGCAGGGGGTGTGCTTTGGGAAAGTACACCAAGACTTTTTTTTCAAGCAATGATAGCAGGTTAGCAAGTACTCTTGACTTGATACATTTAGAAATATGTAGGCCTATGTCTTCTATATCCTTGAGAGGAAATGAGTATTATGTCACTTTCATTGATGACCATTCCAGGAAGACTTGGATCTACTTTATGAATATCAAGAATTCTGAGGAAGTCTTGTAGAGGTTCTCAGAGTTCAAAGATCTTGTGGAGAACCAAATAGGAAGGAAGATCCGAGTCTTGAGATCAGATAACGAGGAAGAGTATACCTCCAAGGAGTTTGATGGATTTTGCAGATAATAGGCGATCAGGAGATAGTTGACAGTTCTATAAAATCTAGAGCAGAATGGAGTAACAGAGAGGAAGAACCGGTCCTTTGTTGCAGAATCCCAAGCTATGTTACATGACTACTCACTTCCTTTCTTTCTATGGGCCGAGGCTTGCAACACCATTGTATATCTTCAGAACAGGAGTCCCCATCAGGCAATGGGGAATATGACACCTGAGGAGTTATTTTCAAGAAAGAAGCCTGAAGTTTCCCATTTTGTATATTTTGTAGTCTAAATTACTCTCATTTCCCTTCAGAGAAGAGGACAAAGTTGGAGCCCACTACAGAGAAGGGCATCTTTGTGGGTTATGATGATACCATGAAGGCTTTCTGTATTTATCTTCCCTCTCAGAGGAAAGTGGTGGTGAGAAGGGATGTGAAGTTTGAGGATAAGTGAGCCTTCAGGAAGTTGAGAGAGTCAAATCAGGGAGAGCAGTAGGTCCCTACACCTCATGTTGTGGCACAAGTTCCATCTACGCAGTAGTCAGGATCATAGGTTTCTGGGATTACAAGACCACAGAGTGTTGGCACAGGTTCACTAGGTTCAGTGGTTAGGATAGTAGGGTCTTCAGGGACAGGTGATGTATCTAGTATTATAGGTACACCTTACAGGGGATCGGGATTGGGATCAGGATTATAGGGTACACCTGGCGTTAGCACACTAGCTTCAAGTTCACAGGTGATTGGGATTTCTAGCTCTGGTAGTTCTTCAGATGAGGACAGGCCGGTGTGGGAAGAACCTTTGGGGAAGAAGAAGCCTAAGTGGCTTTAGGAGACCTTGAAGGATTCCTTAAAGGCTGGGATACCTAGGGATGAGGTAAGAGCCATCAATATGCTTGACATATTGGGCATGTTGTTGGTGGATAGAACACAGGATTTCGAGCCTTATACTTTTTAGGAGGCCTCCCAACATTCGGTATGGAGAGATGCCATGCTGGATGAGTACCATTCCATCATGAAGAATGATGTATGGGAGATTGTTCCAAGACCTGAGGGGAATTCAAAGGTGAGTTCTCGTTGGCTTTACAACTTGAAGCATGTGGCAGATGGGAGTGTGGAGAAGTACAAAGACAGGTTTGTAGCGTGGGGGTTTTCACAGGTTGAGGGCATTGATTATAATGATACTTTTGCACTGGTTTCTAGATATACTTCTATCAAGATATTGATCTCCATTGCAGTGGAAATGGGTTGGAAGATCCATCAGATGGATGTGAAGACCACATTTCTCAACGGGATCATACATGAGGAGATTTACATTGAATAGACTCAGAGATTTGAGATACATGAAAGAGAGACACATGTATGCAGGTTGAAGAAGACCCTTTACGGGCTGAAGTAAGCTCCAATATCTTGGTACTCCAGGATCGATTCTTACTTGCTAAGTATGGGGTTTCAGAAGAGTGAAGTACATCAGAATCTCTACTTCATCATGGTTGGAGATGATCCGCTTGTTCTTCTGCTATATGTTGATGACTTGTTTATCACAGGGAGAGAGAGACCCATTGTAGCTTGCAAGAAGTATCTTGCAGCAGAGTACAAGATGACTAATATTGGGATGATGCATTATTTTTTGGGATTGGAGGTTTGGCAGGAGCCTGGACATATTTTCCTGGAGCAGGGAAAATATGTTGTTGATATTTTGAGGAGATTCGGGATGGAGGATTGTAGGCCTATGTCGACACCTATGATAACCAACTGGAAGAAGCTTGATGCTTATGAGGGAGATTTGGTGGATCCTACTTTATACCCTCAGCTTATTGGATCATTGATGTATGTGGTCAAGACTAGGCCATATTTGTGTTTTGTAGTGAACACTCTTAGTCAGCTCATGGTTGAGCCTAGGAGTGTGCATTTTGTCACTGAAAAACATGTGTTGTGCTATATTTCAGGGACACTAGATTTTGGGTTGGACTATAGGATGTTAGAGGGGACCAGACTGGTTGGTTATACAGACTCAGATTGGGTAGACAGTTTGGCAGACCAGAAGAGCACTTTCGGATGTTGTTTCAACATGGGCTCAGCAACAGTGTTGTGGTTTAGTCGGAAGCAAAAGTCCATTACATTGAGTATTGTAGAGGCTGAGTATATGGAAACTAGTTTGGCCAGCTACGAGGCCTTGTGGATTCTTAAGTTTCTGGTGAATCTATTTGGTCAGGAGCTTAGGCCAATGGTGATTTACTGTGACAATCAGAGTTGCGTCCAGCTCTCTGAGAATCCAGTTTTCCATGATAGGTCAAAGCACATTGAGATCATATACTATTTCATCCGAGACTATGTTCAGAGAGGGGTAGTGATGCTTTAGTACATTTCCATAGATGAGCAGGTAGCAGACTTTTTGACGAAGTCTTTGGGGATGGGCAAGTTTGTCTTCTTCAGGGATAAGTTGGGAGTGGTGCAAAACACCTTCCTCGGTAAGAGGGAGTGTTAATTTTGTACCTAGGTAAGTGTTCCCCTAAGTGACTTTAGCCTTTATTCACTTAGTGAATGGAAATAAAGTGAACCTTGCATTAAATGACTTAAGTGACATTTAATTTGACTTTAATGTCTAAAGTCCATTTTTGATAAATTTTGGTGGGTGAGTGAAATTAATAATTAAGAAATAAAATATGTGCAATTTATTTCAACCATTGATCTAATTCATTCTTAGCCATTGGATTGAGATCTCTTCACCTATCTAGGGTTAGAGATAAAAAGCAAGGAAAAGGTAAAATGAATTCATTCTTGTGAAGAGGGTGAAGAAGAGAGAGTTGAAGAGAGTGAGGGCATGAATTCCAAGACAAGACTGGAAGTGATTTTCAGTGGGCATGAAAATTGAGGTGACTATTTGTTGGCATAAGTTTCGAGGTGAAGGTACGACTCATTTATTGCAAGCACACAAATCGAGATAGTGAAGTATGACCGGCATTTATTGTGCACAAAAATCAAGGAGCTGTATGTTGCATTTATTGCATACCATTCAGTACAGTTTCTGCATGATTTTCGAGGACATTTTGGGTATAGTTTTCGAGGCACTTTTTTGGCACAGAAAATGAGGAGAAGTTAGGCACAATTTTTGAGGTAGCATTCTGTACTTTCCAGGCAAAGTTTTCGAGGTATATATGACATCATTTAATGATGTTTGTATTGTACATATTTTCTACAAGTGTGGGCATGAAAATCGAGGTCTGAGTATTTATTATTCAGCATAGAAATTGAGGCTGATGTGATTGCTGATTTGGCATTGTTTTCAAGGAAGAAATATTGCACAGAAATCAAGGCATATCATGCACGGAAAACGAGATAGTCTGCTAGTTGAGATAAGTTTGATTTTGACTGTAAAATGAATGTCTTGTTTTTTCTAGAAGCTTAATAAAAACTGTCTCTCTCTCTCCCTGACTGGTTTTCACCTTGTGGGTTTTTCCAGGGCCATTGGCCAAAAATACTTATGTTCTGTGTGTTGAATGGCGTGCTGATATTTATTTTCTGAAATTAAAAATTAGTAGTTACAACAATGTTTTGAAGGCTGAAAATTTATTTTTTATTTCCAGCACTTTTATTTTCTGAGAATGTCATAAACAGTGTGAAATTTTCCTTTGAAACTGGTGGCTGAAAACTAGTGAAAAATCTACAATTATGACCTTCATTTCTTATCCTTTTGGCCTTATTGATTGCTAGATTGCAACTTCATTACCTTTTTTTGTGGATATTGGCATAAGGTTTGGAAGTTGTATTATTTGATATTGAAATTCATGTTTGAATTGGTTTTGAATGAGAAAATGCACTTGTCACTACCTATTGAGATTCTAATACAGGTTCTAAGTGAAATATTACATTTATGGAGATCAGGCTACAGATCTTACCCTGGAATTGCAAAATGAGGCTGCAAATCCTATTTTCCAAGACAAGCTCAATAAATTTTCCTCTTGCAACATGCCAAATATTTATCATTGGGTTGATCCTCGATCTTTTGAATGTCCTCTGTTGTCTGCATACTCCTATGGATTATCAAGTTACCAGTTCTGAATGGGAAAATCCAGAATAAAGAAAGTACTTTGTTTCACCGATGTGGACCCGATGATCATGGCTGTTGATTTAGAATATGATTGAAGCCGCCTTATAATTTTGGGGGCGGTTGTTTTAAACCCCCCCAAAATTCATGAGAATTAGAATTTTTGAGGCAGTTATTTTAAACCCTCCCCCAAAATTCATGAGAAATAGACTTTTGGGGGTGGTTGTTATAAAACCGCCCCCACATGTCATGAGAATTAGACTTTGGGGACAGTTGTTTTAAAACTACCCCCAAAATTTCAACTCTCATAAATTTTGGAGGGTTTTTTTTAAATATCCCCCCTAAAGACATTTTCAAGGCAGTTTTACCTTGTTTTCTAACACCCCCCACCCCTAAAAGTTTTTTTAGGCCATTAGGGGTTGTTTTCTAGAACCCTCCCTCCAGAAAAAGTCCTAACAATTGAACTTTTGGGGGAGGTTCTTAACCCCAGCCCCCCTAAAGGTTATTTTTAGGCAATTTTTAACACATCCTNTTTGGGGGTAGTTGTTTGAAAGACGCCCCCAAATGGCATGATAATTGGGATTTTAGGGGCGGTTGTTTTAAAGTAGCCCCCAAAAGTTATGGGAATTTGGACTTGTGGGGGCGGTTGTGATAAAGCCACCCTCAAATGTCCAATTGTCATGAATTTTTTTTTGGGGGGGGGTTGAATCGAACCCCCCCTAAAGGTCCTTTTTAAGACGATTTTTAAAAACCTTCCCTTAAAAGTCACAAGAATTTGGAATTTTGGGGGCGGTGGTTATATCACATTTGAAAATCCCACAACATATCTATGCATAGGAAATATTTGGCATGTGATTGAGATGTGGTATCACATTTGAAGGTTTAGTACAACAAGGATGGTTGTCATGACCCAGTTCATGTTACAGGGTGAAGATCCAAAGTTTTAGTCTATAACATGCGGCTTTTGGGTTCTACATAAGCCATCCATGAGGCCCTATTCCACCTTTTTCCTGTCATAGGGATATGGTGGCTATTTTGAGATTCGTCACATTATGGATTCTTCTTGGTCACTAATCCTTCATTTGATAACAAAACCCATGTTTTTGGGATAGAAATTTTGCCTATTGCGCTCATGTTCTTTTCATAGTAACCCACATCATTGCATAGCGCCTGTGTAGGAAATCCTTTTCCTACATGTGAGATATGGCCAACAAGTTGAGGAGGGGTACATTAGGGATGGAACTTGAGGACCATTCCATGCTATAATAAAAAATCTAGGACCATATTACACTGTAGCATTTTACTATGGAGATATGTTACATGTGTGTGGTCTCAAACCACCATATTAGCCCTCCATAGGGAATATTTGGCTTGGAAGTGGGATATGGTGCTAGTTTTGAAGTTAATTAGAACACTTGACATGGTTCTTGGTTCCCATGATGTGGTTCAATGCAAAAATGTAGGGTATTATACCGTAATGTTTGTCTATGCTGATCATGAGACATCATTGTATCCCTTAGACACCACAAAAGGTCCTATAAAGGGAATCATTGTCATGTGATCAAGATATGATGACCATTTTGAGTTTAGTGCATTAAGGATGGTTATAATAAGTTTAGACATGGTACTCCAAGGTCAAAATAGATAGTTTGAAGCTATAGTGTTTTTACTTTAGCACTCATTGACTATGTGTGGGCCCCATGCCATCAAATGAGCCTTTGCATATGGAATTATTAGCCTACAACAAGTTTATGGTGTCTATTTAAATATTTTTTATACCCTTCCTCTAAGTTAGGTTCAAATATTCCATCCTTACATGACCCTTCAACCATACCCATAGTAAGTCAAAGACCAATCATAATGGTAATGTGGAGTCCAAAGTGACCAATCGGGTGAAGACAACAATTCCACAAGGTATCACATGTTAAAAGGACAAAAGACTGCAAATATTTGGACTAACGTCATAAGATTGAAAACATTTGGACTAATCACATGAAATCTAGAAAAGTGTGTCAACAAAATTGTATAATTAAAAAGCCACCAATTGTGAAGTCACCTACTAAGTTGTTATTCATAGGAACTATATACAAAATGATTTAGAAACTACTTTAATTTCATATACGATAGATACCACCTCGGAATCATGTATGATAGATATCACCTTGAAACACTCCCATTTCTAAACAAGCTCCTCATGTGACCTAAATACATACTACATGATTACATCATTCCCATCCCCATAGTCCATTAGATTTATTTTGTTTCACTCCCTAAAGTTATAATTTATCACCCTATGATATCTATTAACCACCTCTCTCTTTCCCTTCACCTCCTTGGATATTACCATGTCTTGGTAGTGATAACCCTAAACCTCAGGTAGGATGCTTTGGAAATTCAAGTGCCACGTGGATTGGTGTGAAGGGGTCTACCAAGGGATTAGGAAACAAATGTTATTATGTGAATGCCAATGATTTAAGTGTGGTGTTGGGTATCTAGTGTTCAAAATTTTCATCATCCAATTGAGTAAGTATTACATCTTAACATTGAAGTGTGTAATGTTTGTGATGGGTATAAGGGATAGAATTTTTAATGGCTACATCCAACCATAATTTCTATATAAAACATTAGTTATACCAAGTTCTAGAATGTATAAACACACTTCATCACTTTGCATGCACATACCTTAAAAACATGTGTTTATGCACCTTTGTAGTGTGTGACAAAGAGTGCCAATCGTCACTAAAGATGTCATGTAAGTGTAAAACATGCAAATATTTAGAAGCTTTTGTAACCTCTCAAATTTTGAAGATCCAAATATTTACATTTGACATAATTGCAATGGCCATTAGTCCCTATCATCGAGACTTTCCTTCAAAAATAAATTATTAAAAAGCCTTGAACCTTTGACCAACCCCAAAGGACAAGTCTAAATATATAATATATTATAAAATAACATATATTAATATTAGACTCGACATACATGTTGACAATTTTTTGGTTAGATTTCACCACTGAGGTCGATGTCGTGGGTGGAACACCATAAGAACCTTGTAATGTTGTATTTAAGAGTGTACATATGTCGTAATATACACCATCAAGGTGTGAAAAGTCAAAAACTATTTATCCTAACATACACTCTCTTTAAATGTTGCATTGAGAGTATTATATTGTTTTCCCTCGTGAAAACTAGAATCCATGATTTGCACAATATGGGGAAAAGAAGATTTGTTTTGTTGGTCAATATTACAAAGTTAAATCCTCATCTAGACCACCATTCAACTTATATGTCGAGTTCATTCTATTTCAATTGAATATATGTATAATATTCAAGGTTTGTCTCATTACTATATTGCATGGGACCCTAAGATGTCATACATCTTTTTTATGGTCCCATTACTATATTGCATGGGACCCCAAATTACCACCACAAACTCTCCATGCAAGTTGTATATGTTCATGGACATTTCGAGGTTTAGAACAACATTGATACTCAATATTTTGAATGTATCATGAGCAATATATGGTGTTCATTTCAAGGTTTTACACATCATGGATGGTTCACATAGAATGGAGCATATTATGAGAAGCAAATCTAGGGTTTTAGATGATAAAATTTTCCTTTTAGACTCATGAGCACCTATGCACTTGAGGTCCCAAGGCCACCATACAAGACCTACATAGGGAATATTTAGGCTATAAGTAGGATATGGTGGGAATATATATTCTTGATTCTACGAGTGATATATGATCCAAATTTTGATTTTTGGCACAACAAGGATGGTTCTTAGCTCCCATTCCATGGTCCAAATACAAAACTTCAGAATTTTGATCATAAAAATTTCCATTAGGGCTCATGGGACATGTGTGGTCCCTTGGCCCATCTCACATGTAGTCCTATATGAAATTTTTCCTTGTGATTTCAACATGCTAGTTATTTTCCCTCCAACTCCCTTTATTCTCATTGTTTTCCCCTTTCTGTGAAGAGTGAATTAGGTGGCTTCCATTTGAAAACAATGGTAGAAAAAGGAGATATAACCAGGCCAAAATTTGAGAGGAGAGATGACCAATCCAAATTTTGAAAACCCATTTTTCTAGTAATTTGTTGTCCTTTTCCCCTCACTTATTTAATGTCACTTTCATCCAACTATTTGCAATAGGTATTATTAAATGGTATTGCATAACTAACACCATGCTTCTTTTAATAATTCAAATGTCTTTACCAATTTTTCTAATCCACTTCACAAAGTTTTTTTAGGCCAAATATAATTAATATCATTTTTCCATATTCATCAATCACCATACCTATTACACTATTATGACAAAAAGAAAAGAAAGAAAAGTAACTATCTCCTAGATCTAGGAAACCAACTCTTTCATTCTAGTAATATGATCCCCCTATATAATGCAATGTCCCTATTTCAAAATTTTATTACAATGACCAATTTGTCACTTTTGTCCCTATTTCGACCTTTAACTAGTTTTGATGTCTAGGTCTCTGAATTGGTACAAATGCTCCCAAATATTCACATAAGTTATATGAATGATATTAAGGTTTTAATATGATGTTAAGGAAATATTTATGACCCTCTAAAGGCTTCTGCAAGCTTTTTTAACATTCCATTCGAGGTAGGAGTTTTGACTAGTAATTTGGGGTTCTAATCCCCCCACAATGAATACTGAAAATGGCTTCCCAAATGCACTAAATCCAACTCAAATTTATTAATGGAAGAAGGGGAAACGTAAAGGACATAAATATGAACTCATATGCATCACATTTTAACTTTTAATGTATGTTATAACTCCCTTAAATCAAGTGCAAAAACACTAGTTTCAACCTTGGGGGGAATGATAGGAAAACTTCTCCAAATGCTATGAAACTCAAAAAAATAACTCCAAATGCTTATGTAATGAACATTAAACTCACATAATCCATCAATAACATTCCATTCATCAATAAACCATCATTATTTTACTTATCCATTTGAATCTATCAACATTATATTGGTTCACAACAAGGTAGTGGAGAAATGACATTGTTTGTTCATTGTTTAACATTTATATATAAAATATTTTGGGTATTTTGACCTGAGAGTACTATGAAATTTTAAATACATAAATAAAATTCCATTCATCCATAAAAATTCAGTATTTTACTTATCTATTTGAATCCATCAACATTACATTGGTTCACAACAAGATAGTGGGGAAATGGGACTATTTCTTCATTGATTAACATTTTCACATGAAATATTTCAGTATTTATACCTGAGAGTCTTATGAACTTGAAATACATATAATTTAAATAAGAACATAAAATAATGGGGCATTATAATCTTCCCTAAAGAGATCAATAGCTCACCCAAAACTCAATCCCTCCATGAGCAAGAATATACCATAAAAACTAGAAATGGTTGAGAGAAAGTGTTGTAATAGAAGGAACCAAGATATGCCCTGTATATTACACATGAAAATAAAACTCCATTAAATATCCATGAAATACCTGAGTGGCCTATCCAAACACCAATTTGGATGGGAATCTTTCACCCTCGAAATTGGCTAAGGCAAGAAAACTAGTCATCCACTAGCTCTCACAATTCACAAATGACAATTTCTCAAATGAAAAAAATCCATTCTCTTGGTTGATTCCTATATTTTATAAACATCCTTAGCCTTCTAATGTTACCAATCCATCCACAAAATTAAGCCAATTCGAATTTGGGTGTGGGCTCAATATTTTCCATGTGTCCTCCCTTTCCTAGCCTTCCATCTTCCCCCAATTTGAGTAGGAACCATTTGAAATTCCCCAAATCACATGATCTCACTCTTAGATGATCTATTTTGCCTGAAATTTCAGATATGTCATATTTAAGACTTCATATCTGATTTTTTTCATAGGTGTCATAGCATCTTCACCATTGTTGTCATAGAGCTAGGGAATCTAGTCCAAGTGTCTCACTAGCTCCAAAATAACTCTTCCTTTCTCATGTAAGTTACATTTCCTTTCAAATTAGACCCATGATGCATATATCCAATTTTATTATCCTTCTAAATCATCCAATAACATTTATTCTTCCCAAGGATTCGAAATTGCAAGAGGAGAATACCATGTGGCACACAAATTCTAGCTTGTGTGGGCCCCATAGTTTCCATGTGTCTCCATGCTCCATTGCCACTTAAATTTTCTCTTGTATTTATTTATTTAGATCCTTTATTAAATATTTATGCCATTCTAATGTTCAAACATAATTCATTTTCCCCCTTATTCCAAATCCCAAACTTCCACCCCCAACCTAGGAAACTAGTAATTTTCCTCCTTGGCAATTATTTGACCCTTAGCATCAATTTGACAAACTCTCATGAATATGGTAAATGTGTTCAAGACATTGTGAACAAATACAAAATTTGGGACATGAAATAAAAGTTATATTGGTTTTTGAATGACCCCCATAAGGCCAAATGTTTCACTTGTCAATGCCAAATGTTGCATCTTTTTTACTAGCAATTGGCTTTGTTTTAGTGCAAAATTGTTAATCCTGAGCGTTGTGGAAGTTGAATTCCTAGATGAAACACTATGGGAATTAGATGTTGATATCAATATGTTTTTTTGTTTAATGGTTCTTCAAACCATTTAATCTCTTCCCTTGGTAGAGAGGGACTTAATTATTTCTTATTTTCACTCTAGCTCAAAATCTTGAGTACGACAAATAGATAATTAAATTATGTCACAAGAATTTCACCACCAGTAACATAAGCATAGGAGGGTGTGGGAGAATATATAGTGTGATGGGACTAAGAATCCAATAGTAACAAAAAAAAAATGATTGTTCTCTCTTGCATGATCCCACAACACCATTGCATTCACATGCCAACCACTACGCTAGAAACATTCACCAGGTTCCCCCTATGATTTATTACACAATTTATGAGCCACAAGTGAATAACTTGACCCTCAAATTTCTACATAAGAGAAGGAGAATTTTTACTTGTAGTAATAGAAGCAGCGGTTTTAGTTTTAGTTGGAAGAGAAATTGTAGGAACTTGAGGGTGAGCTTGAATAGTTTTAATAATAGTTTATACGCATGTGTCTGGTGGCCCAAGAAGATGATATTTCACTAGAATACATGACTGGGGATGATTGGGGGATGGGTTTGGAAACTATAAAACCTAACTTACAATAAATAAAAATAAAAACATAGGTAGATATTTAAATACGAAGATATATTATCATTAAGGAAAACAAAATTCATCTGATATAAGTATTTGTGAAGATATAACTACATACATGAACCCAATATTAAAGAATGTTAACACTTTATTGTGCCTCAGAGGGGTCATATAGTGACAACAAATTTGTATTAATATAACTGTACGTATCAATTTTTTTTAAACTATGTTTTCTCCAAAGTTCGTGCAATCGGTGCATGATGTGAAACATGATTAATCAGACCATATGCATCATTTTTTTAAACCTAAGTTTTCTCCAAACTTCAGTCATTGGTGCATGATGTGAAACATATCAGGAAAGCATTTTGACAAGTGTCTTGTTGACATAGGTACACTTCAATGCGAGAATGTACACTATGCATTTATCCTTGTGTAATGTACATGTCCTCATGCATGTTAATGTTCATGTACAACTCTAAAATATGACTCACTCAGGATTCTTTGCATACTCCAAGTGTTAATGGTTTGACTTAAATTTACCATTGTCGTAGTGTAGTATCATAGAATATTTTTCTGAACATTGAAACTTTCAAAATTGGGTGATAGATATCATATGCATAGTTCATATGGTTGTTACTCGAATCCTCAGGAAGAGAAAGGAGTATTATCACAAGTGTTGAGTTGTGAAACATATAGCTTTCATTTTTCATCATTAATTCCATCATCACCATCACTCCACTCAATTATATAATTTCTCACAATGAATTTTAACACAAAACATCTAAGCAAAAGGGAAATTTCATTTTATGCCTTCCCAAGCTAGTATCACACTATCCAAGTTGATGGTTTGAATCTATTAAATAAGATCTCATGATGATCATCAACATCACCATCATCATTCTCCATGTCATCATTGTCATCATCCTCCTTGTCGTCATTGCCATCGTCCTCATCATCATTTCCATCAACATCATTGTCATTATCATAATCGCCATCATTGGATGGTAACTAGTATTTCCAAGATTGAATTCAACCAGCACCATTTCTATCTCCACTACCGTTACTACTAAAAAAAATGCTCACTTAATGTCATCCCTCCCCTCAGGGTTGGAATTTGAAGGCCATATTCCCCTAAGAAGGCATTTTTCTTGCCCAATACTCTTGAAAAATTAAACAAGCTGTCTCAATCAACGATCAAATAATTTGTTGGAATTTATTTTTCATGGTCAATTATATTTTCAAACCATCAATAATTTTTATTAATAAACCTATTAATATATGTGTAGGCCTAGAAGTGGCATGGGTAGGTGGTTGTTATATTTTACTTTATTGAAAATTTCCTACTTAATTGAAGCCTTCCCATTTGATTTAAGAGTGGGTAGATGACTTTGCCTTCAATGGGGATGGCCTTGCTTTCATTCCATTTATTATTTCTTTTTTAAATTGGCCTAACGCTGTGTCAATATGGGGTATGTCCTTTCTTCAAATGATAAGTCACATTTCTAGTCCGAAAGTGCAACTTAGAGAGAGAGAGACAGAGAGAGAGGTGGGTACCATTTTAGGAGGAGGAATTAGTGTTAAACATTGTTAATGAAGGAATTAACCAAGCCACCCACCAAGCATCGTAAATTTATCACCTACCAAATATACCAAGCATCATATGCAGAATGTTAGACACACTGGTTTTTTAGTTATGAGCCTTATAAGTTAGAAGCACCTACTAAATTTAGACACCAATTTCTCTAGAAAATCTGGAAGTGCTCTCCTCTCCCTCCCACTATGAATTTTGGTAAGATGTTATTTTCAAATTTTTTTAAAATTTGATAATAATCTAACAATAAATTTTAATGAAACTATTAAATGTGTTTTCTCAAACATGAAATTGTTTTTGTTATTTTGATATTGGGCACTTGTGAGTGGACAAATGCATGGAAATATGGTTTTGTATTAATTTTGACCCTCCCCCACAAAAACACATTGAGAATAAAATTGAACCCCATTTTGTCAATTTGAATGGAAAAAAAACTATCGCATGTTTGGCTCTATATTAGAGCCAAGATATCAAATGTAATAAGAAAATGTTCATTACGAAGATAAAGTATAATAAGCACATGTCCATCATGATGATCGAGTAAAACATGTGCCCAAAAAATAGTGAAGTGAAACACAAGAAAACTAATTTATCAAATTCTTATCAAAGCGCATCATGAATAATACATAGACAACTCCACTTCCTTGAAATATTTGTTGTAACTTGGCTTTCCATATGTTCAAGTTCACGTGCAATAGTAGTGCTTCTTTTGAAAATTTGTTTTTTTAATGAATCACCTCTACAAAGGGCATATTATATACTTCATATGCATAAACCCGACAAATGTTACTTTTGAGTTGTGTGTAATTGTTAGTAGGTTCTTTTTCTCTATCCCACATGTCGAGATCTCCATTTTCAAAGTACATGATTAACTAGGTAAATGAATCTATTGTTATCTTTTAATTGAAAATTAAACTCAATAATATATAT